>HG992161.1:19502209-19672860 GCA_905220505.1 Laothoe populi | reverse complement strand
GAAGGCACGTGTCGAATGAATTCGACCCTGGGTGATTAAGATAAGGACCATTCTTGTACGTACGTAGTGAAGAGCGTCGGTTAAAACCTTTCGTAGACAAGTAAGGTGATTAACTAACGAGCTCTCGCAATACACGAACAATAGGTGTTTACTCCAAAGCGCAGCCGTGCGGTGCAGGTGCGCAGTGACTCACCAAAGACGCGTATCAATAAAATAAACTAGCAATAGGAAGCAATTACAATCACAATTTCAATTACAATTATCACAGTTACTCTATAGAATATATAATACATCTAAATAAACATAAATAATACAGAAGATAAATAAGTAAACTAAAATATAAATACCCAAAACTGTCATAAATACAAAACTTACATAATTTTGGTAAACAAATATACCCAAATAGTAAATTGATAAAACAACATAACACAACACAATATATACTTAGTACTACAAAAAAAAAAAAAAAAAAAAAAATACATAAAATACATAACCAAGCATAACACGCGCAAACATACAAAAATACATACATACCTAAATAAAAAACATCATAAAGATATTCATAGACACATATCCAACACACACACACACAAACAAGCTAAAATAAACAATAATAATACTCTACTCTATTTACTTATATTGTTTAAAATATATAAACAAACATACATACATATATATATATATATATAAACAAACATACATACATATATATATATATAAACACATAGGAAACATATACATATGCGCACACATAACACGCCTCCTCCCTTTCAAACGAAGTAGGTTAAGAGACAAGTAATACGTAATAAAATAAAACATCAACACCTGAGCTCGCTCGGTGAAAGGCACGCGCCGACCTTGGCCCACCTGGCAACTAGCCAGTGATTTGAAAGTAAGCGAAACATTGAAAAAACAGCCCTAACGTAGGACAAATAAAGACCTGATTCGTTTGAAGTGGATGGACGAGCGATCGTATCTAGCAGAAAATAACACACAGTTACAAACTATTGAATGAACCCTAGTAGCTTGAAAATAAGGAACAGTTCTTTGCGTGTGTCAAAGACTGTCGGTTAGGACGTGTGGAGACTAGGCAAACGAGTTATTAGTAAATGAGTTCCGATAAAAAACGAACAAAGAAATTTTTTCTTGGAATTCGCAGCTGTGCGAGGTATATTGTAAGACGGTAATTAGAGAATGAGCCTAAGGATATAAGATATTAAGATTACTTTTGATTGTAAGAGCGGCTTGCCTAGTGACAGCAAATACGATAACATTGTATAGGACAAGCTCGCCGTTCTATTCAAACTATATGAAAGCAAATAAGACGATTACATTTAATGCACAGCTGTGTGACTGAGTCACTTAGTGATAGACGATTTTTAAATATTAAAACTTAATGATACATAAGACAACTGTATGAGAATATAACAAGTATTTAATACGCTGTACTACGCACAAGCTGACTAGATAAGCTCTAGAAGAGCTAAATTTTGACCACTACAAGCCCTATACACTTGTAGTGTTTTATTGGTATTGGACGCATTCCCCTAGCAGGCTACCTTTCTTTGCAGAGTGCAAATCCTCTCACTGATTCCTTTTGATCCCCCCAGAATTTATAACACCGATTAGTCTCTCTACTTTTCCCTTGACTACCAGCCGACTCCTCCAGAGGAAATGTTCCGTACACCATCCAGAAGGACGGGAACAAAAAGCAGAACCCCTGAAAGAGATAGCCCAAACCGGGACAGTCCAAAGATGGACAGCCCAAGGAGGGACAGCCCGGAGGACGCCGCCGGAACACGGGTCGCGCAGGCCCGGCGGAGCTTCGAACCACAGACCGAGAGGGCTGAGGGAACGAGCACCGCAGGGCCGGCGGGGCCTGGGCCCAAGGCGACTTCGCAAACCGGGAAAGGGGCCGGGAGGAAGGGGCCGGGAGTGGCTTGGTGTGTGGAGGCACAGCCGAAGGAACCCGTCGGAAGCGTGGATAGGGTGGGCGAGGCTAGGGCCTGTTTAAGCAAAATAAAGGCGCAAATTAACATCAGTAGGAACCTTAAAAGCGAAATTAAAATGGAAGTCTTAAACGCTACGGAAAGGATGTTTAAGCTAGTTAAGGATAGTGAAGCGGAGAGGAAGGGAGACAAGGAGGTGGGAAAATCGTTGGAGCTGGAAACAGGTACTGGGGATAGAGAGGAAATAGGTACAAAGGAAATTATGACAAAGCTGGACGAACACACGGAGCTACTAAAGAAGAACAAAGAGGATATGGAGAGATTAAGCGAGCAGCTTAAACAGCATAGAGAGGAAATGAAGGAAGAGAGGAGCTATGCCAGTGTGGTGGCTGCACCTCGGAGGGGACCACCGCAGGAGACAGTAATGCACTCGGCGGTGATCACCTCCGGGGATCCAAAAGCCACCGGCCAGGAGGTGTTTGATAAAATTCGGTTGACTCTAAACGCGAGGGAGGAGGGGATAAAAGTGGACACTATCAGGAAGGCAAAAGACAGAAGAATTATAGTAGGATGTAGGTCACGGGAGGAGTTAGGAAGAATAAAGGAAAAAATTAATTCGGTAGGGGGGGGACTAAATTTACAGGAAATTAAAAATAAGGATCCAATGATATTAATTAGGGACGTTCTAAATTACAACAAAGACGAGGATATAGTAAGGGCCATCCTGATACAGAACAAACACCTCCTGGAAGGGCAAAAAGTGGAAAGTGAGCACCTAAAGGTCAAATTTCGTAGGAGGGCGAGAAACCCGCTCACCTCTCATGTGGCCGTACAGGTGCCACCGTCCGTGTGGAAGCGGCTCACTGAGGAGGGATCGCTCCATATAGACGTGCAGAGGGTGAGGGTGGAAGATCAATCGCCCCTTATACAGTGCTCGCGGTGCCTGGGCTACGGACACGGGAAAAGGTTCTGCCAAGAACAGGTAGACGTGTGTAGTCACTGCGGTGGAGCTCACCACAGGTCAGAATGTACCGAGTGGATAGCGAGAGAACCCGCGACATGTACAAACTGCGCTAAGGCCCGGCTTGGCGGAGCCAATCACAATGCCTTTAGCCCAGAGTGCCCCGTGAGGAGGAAGTGGGAGGCACTGGCGAGATCTGCCGTAGCATATTGCTAAGGTGGATCCCAGGAACCCCGGCTCGACCAACCGCCCAGCAGGCGCGAAGCCGGCCCTCGTCGCCCAGGTAAACCTTCAGAGGAAACAATTGGCTACAATTGAATTTCTTCTGGAGGCCAGGGAGAGGGGGGTCGACTTTGCGCTACTCCAGGAGCCATACGTGGGAAGCCAAGGTAGAATGAGAGACCACCGGGGGGTGAGGATCTTCCAGGGAGATAACGGACACGGGGCCGTGGTCAAGTCGGCCGTTGCCGTGTTCAATGACGACTGGGCCGTGACCCAGTGTCCGTCCCTGACCACGACCAACATCACGGTGGTGAAGATCCGAACCGGAACCCGCGAAATTGTGGCAATCTCGTTCTACTTCGAGCCAGACAAACCAATAGGGCCATACCTGGAGCAACTGGGAAAGGTGGTCGAGAAAACGGGATCCCGCGGAACCCTCGCGGGGGGCGACACCAATGCGAAAAGCATCTGGTGGGGCAGCGCGAGCACAGATAGTAGGGGGGAGGAAATGGCGGGTCTGCTGGAACAATGCGGATTGCAGGTGCTCAACGACGGCCGGGACCCGACGTTTGAGACGGTGAGAGGCGGCAAGCTTCTCACTAGTCACATAGATGTCACGGCCTGCACAGAGGATCTCCTGAACCTGGTGAAAGACTGGAAAGTCGACGGCTCCTTGGCGAGCTCGGACCACAACGCGATAACGCTCAAAATTAATAACACAAAAGGGATCTACTGTAGAGAGAAATTTAAATCAACCCGGAAATATAATATAAAGAAGGCGAATTGGACACACTTTGGAGAAAAACTAAAAAATCTCACATTAGAAAATAAAGTCACAGAGGAAGAAATAAATAGCATTAGTAATACAGTAAAATTAGACGAGATAGTGAATAAATACACACATTTAATAACACAAGCTTGCAATAGCGCAATACCGCCCATAAATTCAAAAAATAGGTTTAACGTACCGTGGTGGTCAGGGAAGCTCGCCAAGATGAAGCAGGAAGTCAACACCAGGAGAAGGAGAATCCGATGCGCAGCGCCGATCCGGAGGCCCAAGGTCGTCGAGGAGTACCTGAAATCAAAAGAAAATTATGAGACAGAAGCCAAGAAGGCAATGATTGACAGCTGGAAGGAGTTCTGTACGAAACAGAACAGGGAGACTGTATGGGAGGGGATATACAGGATCATGGGAAAAGTGAGTGAAAGGAAGGAAGACCCGCCATTGGTCCACGGAGGGAAGACCCTAACAGCACAGGAGTCGGCAAGGCTACTGGCGGTAACATTTTACCCAGCGGACGACGAAACCGAGGACAACGCAGAACACCAGCGCATGAGAGAAGCCGCTGCACGAGTAAATGATGAAGACCATGATGATAACCATGACCCGTCATTTACACTGGACGAACTATGTGCAGCAACGGATAGCTTCAATCCGAAGAAAGCCCCGGGAGCAGATGGACTAACCGCAGACATCTGCAAGCAAGCAATCTACAAAAACCCGGAAATTTACCTATCGCTGGCAAATAAATGTCTCGAGCTCGGCCACTTTCCAACGAGTTGGAAAGAGGCGACAGTGGTTGTGCTCAGAAAACCGGCAAAAGAAGATTACGCAAATGCGAAATCATACAGGCCGATTGGACTTTTGCCAGTGATGGGTAAAATACTGGAGAAGATGGTGGTGGGTCGGGTGAGGTGGCACCTTCACCCAAGGATGAGCCCCCGACAGTTTGGGTTTATGCCCCAGAGAAGCACCGAGGACTCCCTCTATGTCCTGATGAAATATGTAAGACAAAAACTAGACGAGAAAAAACTAACGCTCATAATCTCGTTGGACATAGAGGGGGCCTTCGATAGCGCCTGGTGGCCAGCAATAAAGCTCAGACTGTCGGAGGAAGGGTGCCCCCCAAACATCCGGAAGGTGATAGGTAGCTACCTTGAGAGCAGGAAAGTGAAGCTCCGGTACGCCGGAGTGGAACAGGAGAGATGGACCTCCAAAGGATGCGTCCAAGGCTCCATTGGGGGTCCAACTTTCTGGAACCTGATACTCGATCCACTGCTGTTTGAGCTTGACAGACGGGGCAGTTACTGCCAAGCCTTTGCCGACGACGTGGTTCTGGTGTTCCAGGGTACAGAGATGAGTGTCATCCAGAAGCAGGCCAATGATACGCTGGCCTATGTGAGGGATTGGGGGATCAGAAACAAACTGAAATTCGCACCACAAAAAACCAACGCGATGGTAATAACCAGAAGGTTAAAGTACGATTCCCCAATCCTTCACATGGGCGGCGTTGACATTGGCCTGAAGGAACAGATAAAAATTTTAGGTGTAACAATCGACAGCAAGCTCACTTTTAACGCCCACGTGACCGAGGTTTGCAGGAAGGCTGTTGCTTTCTACCACAAGCTATCTCGGACGGCCAAACTTCAGTGGGGATTGAGCCCGGAGGTAATAAGGTTGCTATACACGGCGGTGGTAGAGCCAACAATTTTATATAGCGCTAGCGTATGGGCTCCGGCCTCGTGTAAACTGGGCGTGAGAAAGCAGCTTGCAGTAGTACAGCGTGGGTTTGCTCAGAAGCTCTCGAAGGCCTACAGGACCGTTTCGCTGAACTCGGCCCTGCTGCTTGCTGGGATCCTGCCCCTCGATATCCGCGTCAGGGAGCAGGCCTCCCTGTACGAGGTAAAGAGGGGCTATTCCCGGCGGGCGGTAGGTGACAGGGAGGTGGAACGGCCTGTGGCCTTCGAAAAGCTTGAGCACCCAGCCAAAAGGACCACAATTAATTACAGGTGCCTGGAGGACGGTGCAGAGGTGTCTCCGATTGTCAGCAGTGGTCTTGCCATCTACACCGACGGAAGCCGGATAGATGGCAAGGTCGGGGCGGCAATCTCCGTATGGAGAGACGCCGCCGAGACCAAGACCAAAAAGCTGAAGTTGGAGTCCTTCTGCACCGTGTACCAGGCAGAGCTGTTGGCTATCTCCCGGGCTGTGGAGGAAGCAGTGAAGAGTGGAGTCGAACAGTGCAGCATCCTGAGCGACTCAAGGGCAGCGCTGGACTCTGTGTCCAACGGTGTTTCCCTCCATCCCCTAGCGTTCAAGATCCGCAAGAACATCAGCGTGGCAAAGGAACGCGGCCAAATAATTAAATTATTTTGGATAAAAGCACACGCAGGAATGGAGGGAAACGAGCGCGCAGACGAGCTCGCGAAGGAGGCGGCACTGCGTCTCAAAACCAGACCCGACTATAGCAAGTGCCCCGTTTCATTCGTCAAACGACAGATCCGTATGGAGTCGGTTGAGGAATGGAACGGGCGCTACACAGGGGGTGAGACGGCCGGCACCACTAAGCTGTTCTTCCCCGGCGCGGGGGAGGGGCACCGGCTAGTCAGAAAGCTCTCAGTTGACCCTGTGATGACGCAGGTGTTTACGGGGCACGGCGGGTTCTCCGAGTACTTGCATCGATTCAAGTGCAAGGAGAGCCCGGCGTGCATCTGTGACCCTGCAGTAAGCGAGAGTGTGGTTCACGTACTGACCGAATGTCCGGTACACTTGTTAAGCCGAACAAAATTAGAAATAGAGATAGGAGTAAAAATAGATATAAGTAACTTTAATAAGATTTTAAAACATGTGAAAAGTAGAAATAAGTTTATTCAATATTGTAAAGAAATTGTAGTTAAAGTAAATAAAAGAAATAGGTAGTAAAATAGTTAACTAAATTATATAATATTAGATTATGTAAGTATAGTTACATGAATAATTGGATAAGCAATAAGAATAGATAAAAATAGGTTAATAATATAAGTTAGTAATAATATAATGTAAAAGTGGAAATGGCAAAAATTAATAAAAGGTAATGACACTATAGAATAAGGATATGAATAGATGTTAATATAAGTATGATATAAGAATGATAGATTAAGAGTAAATGTTAAAATGAAAATCATAAAAAGAAAATAAAAAATTTGTATTAAATAATAAGATAGAATAAGAAATTGTTAAATTAAGTAAAAATAAATAAACTTGTTTAAAGGAGAAAGAGTGCATAGGAGCATAGAGTACAAAATAAAGGAGAGTAGGGAAACAGGGGGAGAGCAGACAATGGCCCTATATTTGTTAGGGGAACGAGAGTGGGGCATAGCGCCCCACAAAAAAAAAAAAAAAAAAAAAAAAAAAAAAAAAAAAAAAAAAAAAAAAAAAAAAAAAAAAACCTAACCTAACCTAACCTAACCTAACCTAACCTAACCTAACCTAACCTAACCTAACCTAACCTAACCTAACCTAACCTAACCTAACCTAACCTAACCTAACCTAACCGAACCGAACCGAACCTAACCTAACCTAACCTAACCTAACCGAACCGAACCGAACCGAACCGAACCGAACCGAACCGAACCGAACCGAACCGAACCGAACCGAACCGAACCGAACCGAACCGAACCGAACCGAACCGAACCGAACCGAACCGAACCGAACCGAACCGAACCGAACCGAACCGAACCGAACCGAACCGAACCGAACCGAACCGAACCGAACCGAACCGAACCGAACCGAACCGAACCGAACCGAACCGAACCGAACCGAACCGAACCGAACCGAACCGAACCGAACCGAACCGAACCGAACCGAACCGAACCGAACCGAACCGAACCGAACCGAACCGAACCGAACCGAACCGAACCGAACCGAACCGAACCGAACCGAACCGAACCGAACCGAACCGAACCGAACCGAACCGAACCGAACCGAACCGAACCGAACCGAACCGAACTCCTGAAACATCCCACATCGTACTAACTTATAATAACACGCTGATACTATTGATATCCAGTTTTAACTTTTTCCGTGGCGCCATCTATTGAGAATCAATATTGAATGGATCAAGTTGAATCTTTTATTTTTATTATTTAATACTATACTTACAGATGAGTGAGAATTCGGTATAGAAAAAAAAAATAATAATAAGAATGGGATTGGGTGGAATTGAGTACAATTGGGTGGGATCGGGTTTGATCGGGTGTGATCGTGTAAATCGAACGGGATTAAGTAGGATCTGGTGGGATCGAGTATTATCGAGTGGAATCGAGTGAAATCGATTGGAATCGAGTGGGATTGGGTGGAATTGAGTACAATTGGGTGGGACTTGCTCAGTTCGAGTGGGATTGACTGGATCGATTGCGATCAGGTGCGATCCTTAAGGATCGAGTGGGATCTTTTGGGAGCAAGCGGGATTTGATTGAATCGGGTGGGATCGAGTGGGATCACGTGGAATTGAGTGGGATTGGATGAAATCGGTCGAGATCGAGTGAAATCGAGTGGGATCAAGTGGAATCGAGTGGGATCGAGTCGGATGATTGTGCATTTTCTACTAGAAAACTGTGTTATTTATAGTGATATTATGGAATCCCGTGACAACAAATGCAATCCTGACGATCAATCGCCGACAGGTACCTCTGCGGTGGATACATCTATGGGAGTGTGCCGGGGACGACCTCATGGCGGCGTTGCATTACTGGAGAAAGGCGTTATTCTTCTTCGGTATCAATAATTTCATGTTATAGTGTTCATGTTCGTCTTGCAGCAATTAAATTCACACTTCCTGGTCGATTCTTGTTAATTATGTCTCTGTTTATGCCAACCTGTTCTACTGATAATCTCATTGAATTAACAGAGTGTCTCAGTAAAATAAACTCTATTGTGTAGCGTGCTGTGAGACAATACTGTGTAGCAGTTAGATAAAAAAAAAATAAAAAAAAATGAACTAAGTACCACATATACCGAGTGATATACTCGATATCACTATATACCGAATTTATTTCAGAAGCCAAAAAGAGAAAAAAAAACTATACAATATGTAACAAAAACCCTGTTGGGAATTTTAATTCCGATGTGAGAAAAAGAATTCAAACCCAAGGAAATAGTTGATACGTCAATTATCACGATGAAAATAATTTTAATAAAATTTTATTAATTTATTGGTTTGTAAAACATGTACTTGGATTTGTTACCTCTGCAAGCAACGGTGATGCGAAGTCAGTGCAAAATAGCAAGGCGCGACGTCGGCACATCATCAAACGCGGCGGGTTCACAAGGTTCATATTACACGTAATATCACTCAGCTGTTTATCAATGTGGTGAACAATTACAATTATTACCAGATTTTTTTTTTTGTCAAAGCACTGACACTAATTGATAATAATGTCCACTTAACCACCTGGAAGATGGTGTTCAACATTCCCGCCTTGTATCTCTAGGTAGGTATTTGTGACGTCGGTTTACAATGTTGGATCGTACGCTTCGCAGAACTGGTGTATCAGATTTGAGTTTTTCAAATGCTGCGACTATTCGTAAGCGCATTTCCTCCTCGGAATCACACGTCTTTTGGAATACAGACTGATTAATGGGGCTCCGGAAATATAAGCTTTATAACACTATTGAAAATGTCTAGATCAATGCTTTTAAGCGGTCTAAAAGTAATAAACTTTGAGGGAATTTTATTTCAGAATTTTTAAAATATTTTATTATTTTAATTTTAAAGAATTTTAATACGGTTGTGTGTAATCACACACAACCGTTACCTAATTTCGTAATGTAATAGATATGTCCGTCCGGAAGTAATCCGTCCGGACGCGGCGGGAGCGACCTTGACCTTGTACAAGGGTTAGGTCGGTTGTCGGCACACGCACCGCCTGTCGGCACCCTTTGAAGAAGCCGCGCAATTTGTACAAATTCGGCATCAGTTAGAAACGTAGGTGTAAATAGCATTTTGTACAGTTGCATTATTTTTCTACGATCATAATAAACGCATATTTTGAAAACTATATTCTTAATTTGCTTTTTTCTAAATGTTGTCTTTATTTTTGTTATGCCTATACATACATATACGGTCCTGAAAGACCCAACAGGGTTTTGTTACATATTGTATAAAATATGATGATTTAATAAAAGCTATTTTGTATTTGTTATTTTGTTTTTACATTACATGGTCTTAAAAAACTACTTATTATTGGTACATTTCCTAAACATAATATACTGACATAAGACAATAATATTCCAAAATTATTATAATTCAGAAAATGTACCTACTCCTCAATCTTATTTTCTTCGAGTAGCGAGGGATAGATTGAAATGAAATCGTTTATTGATCATGTAGGCAATTACATAGCTCTTATGACAAGTCAGTACATTAAAAAAACGTAAATAAATTTAAGAAAAGGGATATCAGCTAATGTTTACATAGCATACATAGCATCATCAATATACTAGCAGTTACTTTATTAATTTATAAGGTGTATATAATTTTCATTTTTAACATTATTCAAAGAAATACCAGTCAAATAGGTATACATATTTTTAAATGGGTTTGATATGGACCATGGGTATTTCCGAGACGTCGCACGTTTTTAACAGCTACCACCGGATCCAAACGCGACCCAGCCTGAGTAGACCCGGCGAAACAAACTCAGCGGACTTACATTACCGCTGGATACTACGCGGCGCGACCCAGTCCTGAGACAATCCAGCGAATCAAACTCAGCGGGCTTGTTTTTGGTCCGGTTCATTATTTCTAGTAGATGACCTGTCATATATTAATTGCCAATTTATTGTTTTATATTTTATACGCGATCGGTCGTCATAGGTTATTATTTGTTATATTTTAAGTGTATTCAATATTACAACATGTAATTTATTTATTAATTTTATAAATTTTGTTAATATTTTATTTTATTATATTATTTTTATAAAATAACATTGTGTAAGCTACAGGGCGCCAGGTCACAGTGTGCAGAAAGGAACCGAATGATAGACATCCCTAGATATTGTTGACCATTATAATAGCCCCTGTCCATTAGAACACGTTTAGTGTGAGCCTTAAACATTTTATTGTGTATAACAATCACGTTATTGGGGATTTTGTTATAGAATTTAACACAGTTACCCATAAAAGACTTTTTAGATCTCACCACTCTAAAGGTGGGTACTGTAAGTTGTCTTTATTTCTGGTGTTAATGTTATGAATATCACTATTTTTATGGAATTTACTTATGTTCTTACGAACGTACATGATGTTTTGATAGATGTATTCAGACGGCACAGTTAATATATTACTGTCCTTGAATATAGATAGTAAGGAATCCCGACTACCCAGGTCGTAAATAGCTCGGACAGCTCTTTTTTGTAATATAATAAATATGGTGTTTATATCAGCAACTGATCCCAACAATAGAATGCCGTAAGACATAATACTGTGGAAGTATGCAAAATACTTAATTTAACGGATAACCTTTCTATTTGAGGACCCCATTGAAATTTACTATCTAGAGTTATTCCTAAAACTGTTGAAGAGACTAAGTCTAATGTTTCTCCGTTTTGTTCAAGGCAAGAATTTACATTTGGTACATTAGATAATGCAAATCGAATGCATTGAGTTTTTTTCTGGAATGAGTAAAAGATTATTAGCAGAAAACCAATTTGAGATTAATTTTAGAACATTATTAGGCGTAACTAGGTCTTTATCCTTACGATTTACTTTAAATAATAAAGATGTGTCGTCAGCGAACAAAACAATGTTTGAGATCTCCTATAATTGCTATCCCATAGAAACCGTATTCTCAAAGTCGTCAACTAACACTTACTTACAGAGTTGCATTTTATAGTATTAGTATGGCTATTTATTTAGGGATGATTTTTCAAATTTAGGAATTATGGATTTCCCATACTAATTTTGAACTCCTATTTGACCCCTTTCAAGATTGTTTATTGAGAAAAAAGATAACCTATGTCCATCATATAAGTATCATTATAGTGGTGGAGCCACGCTGAAGACATGTTTGTCTACAGCATGAATGGGCCGTTCGACCGGGGTAGTACATACCACTGACTCACAGAAAACCAACGTAAAGTGTCAGTTTACTTTCGTGTTTCGTATTCGATTCGATTCCCCCTTCCCTTCCCTAATCCCTATTCCTGTCCTTTAAGGCCGACAGCGCATACATGACACTTTCGATATTGTGGATGTTCATGGGCGGTGGAGATCACTTAACATCAGGTGACCCACTGGCTCGTTTGTAGGACTATGCTATAAAAAAAACTCCAGGATATAATCTATCTCCTTGCTAAGTTTCATCACAATCCGGTCGGCCGTTTAGTCGTGAAAGGTAACAAACAAACAAACAGAGTTAATTTCGCATTTATAGTATTGGTATGGATTGTCGGTACTGCCAAGTCATTTTGCTATTTTAAAGTTGGTTTTGAGTTGTTTATCGGGTGTTCTCGCTCACAGAGTGGGGCACATTACAAATCACTCAATAAAAGCGTCAGTCTCGCAATTTGTTGAAAAATTGAGAAATAATTATTGAACAGTTAATAAATTAGTTGTCGTAATGTCGAAATTATGTTAGGCTGACAGTACTAATGAATTCAATTAATAATAAGAGAAAAGTTTAAGTGTAAACTATGGTTTCTACTACCAGTTCTTTTTTCCATGGTAATTAGGGCATAATATAAAGGACCACCACGCGATTTGGAGGGACATTCAAAAATATTTTAGGAATAATTGTGTGCATTCACTATGCAATATTATAATAGAGTGTGTTATGTTAAAAGATTAACCATGGGGTTTCTTCTCAGTTCTTCCCCATAGGATAACTGCATTCCGAACTGGGAGTAGCTTTATAACCTATGAAGTGTTGTAACGTGCGTTATTTCTACGAAACAATCATATGAATGTATCCTGAATATCTGAAGAGCAAAGAGGGATGAATAACCCTCATAGATACTACCTATGATGACGTCATGAACTCAGCCATCTGACACAACACATAGGCCCGTATTACAGAACGATACTCAGTCGTGAATCTCGTTTTAAATCTGTACTTGCGTAATTCTTTTATTATAGAACGATACTTAAATATAGATTCATCAATCAGTACTCAGTTGAGTAGTTTCTTATTTTTGAACGATACTTACCCAAGTATCGATTTGATCTTAGTTTACGTAAATATGGTCAATAGCAGTCTTGAGCATAGATTAACGTAACTATTTTCGATATTAAGGATTATTATATTATCATTACTATTCTTTATTAATTATTACTCTTGTTTACTTAGTACTAAAATTATTGTTTTTACGTTTTAATGCATCACTGATTATTTTATCTTTCAATAAATAAAGTAATTACTCCGTTGTTGATCGGAAGTAATAACCTAACAGTTTTAGGCTGCGTTTGTATTCATGGCACTAGGGCGTTTTCACAAGTCTACACTAATTAGTAATTGAAACTATATTATAATTAAGTATATTATAACTATATATAATTAGGTTTTGTGATAAAAGGAATCATATGAATTAAACTTTTGTAAAGTTTTATTTTTAGGAATAGTCTAATCAATTCATTTTTACTTTGCCATTATTTGCATATTTCTAGAAGAAAATTTCATCACTTTATAACTGGATTCTGCCCGAAAGGGAAATAAATTTGTAATTCATAAAATATTGTAAACGAGAACTTACTTGTCGCCAAAGACAATGGATTCAAGGTCAAATACTATAGATATAGATACTTAAATCTACATTCAACTGATTTTGATTTAAAACGCGTTCTGTAATAAGATCGTGGCCCGTCTGCTCGTCTTCATATCGAAGCACTAAAAAAAATACATATTATGATATCGGGCACATAAACGAGGGAGCAGTCCACGCAACTATATTTACAGATAATGTTAAAAGGAGATAACAATCACCGAAGTATGTAGTAGTAATATCAATATTGAAGTAAATCTTAATTAGCTATGATAGATTAACGTATTTCCATAAAGCGTAATCTTTAATAAATCAAGACAGCGAGGTCGCGGTGGCATGGCGGCCGCGGTCGGGTCTGAAGATAGCGTCGCAACGGCCTAGAGTGGGCACGTGACTACGCACGGCCGCGTGACGTGTTGCGGCTGCGGCGCGGGTGCGGGGCGGCGTGGACCGTGGTGACACCTCCAGAGTGAGAGTTGTAGAGTTCCAGTCTCCAGATCGACGTCAACGAATGTTTTCTAGCAATGCTACAAAGCTCCAAGCCTGAAGGACGGCCTGATTCCGGAATATTATAATATTCCACCCGGAATTTCAGTTAATTGAAACGTACGCGCTAACATCTATACCTACTTCGCGTACCAACATCTGGGGTTATGGGCATTGAGCTAATATTACTACGTATAGAGAAGCTATGCTATGCAAAGGTCATGCTCCATTTTGCTAAAAATTTAAACTAAAGTTCGCTGCAGCGCGGCAACAATAAACAGTTGTCTAACCACACAGTATAAACACGCAGCGCTAGAACGCTTCTAAGGTATAGTTTTCTCGCGACCAAAAGATCGAAAGCGCCGTGAATTTCATGGCGCTTACGCGTTTTGTTCAACGTTGTAAAACAACTTGTCGCTTCACATTGCGTCCGCTAAATATTTTGTTCTAATTAAATTTAAAAATGTTTATCTACTTACTTACCGATGGAAAGTTATTCCTTTGCACTTTGCCGTATTACTTGAATGATTCGTGCAATATCGTAACATACACGAGGGCATACTTGATGCGTTTGAACGTTTTTTCTTATAAACACAAACAACACTTCAGCGCTCAAGAGCTAGAAAGCAACTGAGTGAAGTGCGGCCGGCCGGCCGCACTTTAGCGGAACACGGTAGTAATGTGTGGCGTCTTCTCTATACGTAGTAATATTAGCTCAATGGTTATGGGTAACATTTTGAGCAGCGCATATAATACTTTCGAGTTTCGATCAACAACGTAGTGGTTACTATCATTCTTTTTACCCGACTACGGCGTAGCAAAGTGTTTGTGGATGTATGTATGTAAGTACATAATTATTTATGTATGCATTTATATGCATTTGATTCCCCATAACTTCTAAACTACTCATAGTTTGACAAAAAAAGATAAACAGAAATAAATATGATGTGGCGCTGTAAATCCCCAAAATACTTTAAATAAAGAATAAGTTCAAAAACTACAATCTGACTACTGAAAAATCACGCTCTAAAAGGTATGAAACAAGAATGTAATAAATATTTATTTCCATTTTACACATATTCGTAGCGGTGTTCAGAGGATAACCGTCCAATTAGAGTATCAAGTAGCGAGAGACAATCTATCCCTCGCTACTCAAACAATCATGCCGGCCTGTAGCTTCACACTACATCATGGGGCAAGAAGGTGAAGAAGCGGTCGAGGGTCTAGTGTCGGAGTAGGTACTCAGAAGTTAGAAGGCCGCATAACGGCCAAACTTTGTACCCCAACTTTAGACTCCCGACAGAAACCGGATGTATACTGGCTGATCCCGCTGATACGTGACACACATCCATTTCCAAAACTTTCTGAATTTTCTGAAAAAATTCCAAACTGATTTCACTATTTTATTACGTAAGCTTAGATCAAATCAATACTTGAGAAACGATCTCGTATTCGT
Source organism: Laothoe populi (assembly GCA_905220505.1). Taxonomy (NCBI): domain Eukaryota; kingdom Metazoa; phylum Arthropoda; class Insecta; order Lepidoptera; family Sphingidae; genus Laothoe; species Laothoe populi. The sequence goes on along the minus strand of HG992161.1, from coordinate 19,657,267 downwards.
AACGAGTGCTGATTAATGAATTGAGTTTTAATTATCGTTCTAAAATAAATCCAATACTTAAGAATAGTTATAAAACTATATTCATGATTGAGTATCGTCCTGTAACACGGATACCCTGTGGCCTAGTACACATGTTCTGTGACCTTCGTATTACTTTTGTAATGGTAATAGCGATATAAATAAGCACACCATGCGTCCGTACTGTGGACAGTCCGAGAATAGACTGTGTTCCGGAACGCCCGAGTGCTCCTTTTTAATAAATAATTAACTAACTAACAACAAATCATTCAGATCACAATAATGACACATACAAATACAAATTATTACTCCCATAGGCCATACCAGATTATGCTGCGTAACGAGTGTATATATATATATATATATATCCGACCGTGTTCGGCCTTGGCGACTGTTTTGTGACTATTAAGAGCCACGTCTCTGGTGCGCTCTCAAGTGACTGATGTAACCAATCTTTGCAGTGAATGTGCGGCCACAAATACCGCACGTTAACACTCCTGCGACATAGTTGTAGGATATGACCGCGGGTGGTCGGGCCTTTAGCTCGTCATGCTTAGCGTCGAGCTCCACTTTTCTTTTATCCTCGAATACCTAGACCTTAGAGGTTACGATACTCCTCCACTGTGACCGGTCTGTAGCCAGTGTCTCCCACTGTGATGGGTCTACGTCACAACGCTTCATGTGACGCTTTAACACATCTTTATACCGAAGGAGTTGACCGCCTTGTTTCCGCTTGCCCTCCTCCAGCTCCGAATAGAAGATGCGCTTGGACACTCTGTCATCGGACATTCGGGCGACATGCCCGCACCACCGCAGCTGCCGCCTCATAAGGTAGGCCTCAATCCCACCGACATTTGCACGTCGTAATACTTCAGTGTTCCTTACACGATGCGACCAATGGATGTTCATGATATTACGCAGGCATTTAATGTGAAACCTATCCAATGTGCGGATATGCTTGCGGTACGGACACCACGTTTCAGAGGAGTAAAGCAGATTCGGCAGAACCATTGCCATGTACACAGATACCTTGGTAGAAAGCTTTATGTCGTGTGAACGAAACACTTTGACGCGAAGTTTGCCGAAAGCTGCAGCAGCGGCTCCAATTCTGCTGTGAGCTTCATCGTCAAGGTGGCACTGAGATGTTATTGTGCTGCCCAGATATTTAAATTTCTCTACCTGCCTAAGCAAGTGTTCACCAAGTTTTATGTCAATTGGTGTGTTTATTGTGTTCGTAGTCATGATTTCTGTCTTTTTGACATTAATTCGAAGCCCAAACCGCTGACATGACACATCGAGACTCAACATAAGCCGCTGGAGACCATCAAGGGATTCCGCCACAAAACATAAGTCATCCGCATACATTATCTCAGTGATGGTTGCGTGAGACACTTTCGTGTAGGCCCTCAGTCTAGACAAATTGAAAACGCTGCCACTGGTACGGAAGCGAATACGAATGCCCTCAGACATAGCTTGTAAGGATTCTCGAACTACCACTGCAAAGTAGAGTGCGAAGAGTGTTGGCGCCAGTACGCAACCTTGTTTGACGCCACAGGTGACACTGAAATACTCTGAGTATTCCACTTTTACACTGACGCAGCATTGCATGTCGTCATGCAGGAGTCGAATTAGCCTCACAAACTTGTCCGTACATCCCAGTTTCGCCAGAATCATCCAAAGAGCTTCACGAGGGACACTGTCGAAAGCTTTCTCTAAGTCAACGAAACAGAGATACAGTGGTTGACCTTGTTCTTTACTTTTCTCCTGGAGTTGGCGTACAGAGAAAATAGCCTCACAGGTTCCTCGGTCAGGCCGGAAGCCGAATTGCGTTTCAGGCAGAATATTTTCCCGAAAGCGACATGAGGCGATTTAGTAAAATCCGGGCGAAAACTTTCCCTGATGAAGTTAAAAGAGAGATCCCCCTGTAAGAATTGCAGTCAGAGCGGTCTCCTCTGTTCTTGTACAGGGAGCAGATCCGAGAGATTCTGAAATCAGTGGGCACTCGTTCTTCCTCCCACATGCGTACGAACAGTCTCCATATAGTAACCTGCATCTCGTCTCCACCGTGTCTAAATAACTCACCAGGAACATTGTCAATACCAGTCGCCTTTTTATTTTTCTGTTGCTTGATAGCGGTAGCAACCTCGCTCAAAGTTAGCGGATCATCCAGTTCACTAAACGTGGGGAGTGATGTCATAGAGCTTATATAATGCATATCTGCTGCTCGATCGACATTCAGCAAGTTGTTAAAATGCTCTCCCCACCGGTTAATTACATCTAGCTCGTTAGTAAGTAGCTTTGTGCCATCCTGAGACTTTAAAGGTACGTTGATGCGATGTGTTGCACCAATAAGCTTACGTACCTCCTCATAAAATGCACTTGACTGGTTTGAGTCTGAGAGTAGGTAGCTTTATTTTTCCACCACCTATCTTTCACTTCCCGTACCACACGCCGCAGTTCGGAGCAACTTTGCCTGACTTCTTCTGTTTGAATGCCACGGCTACGACGCAAGAGTTCTCGGTGCTTCCTAATTGCCTCGGTTAGCATCTCGTCGTTTTCGTCGAACCAGTCTTCAATTTTGCCGCGTTTTACACCCAGTGTCTTTGAGGCAATCTCGAGTAGGCTTGACGAGAGCGTTTGCCAGTGTACTAGGGGATCACCACTCTCAGTTTTTATTGCATTAACCGTGTCATTTACTGCCTGGGTATAGGCCTCTCGACTCTCATTGTTCTGGAGTTTATCCACATCCAATCGTCTTTGTTTCTCTCCTCGAGATCTACTTGGAGGATAGAGACAGAGTCTGAGCTTCGTCAGAACGAGCCGGTGATCGCTCCAACAGTGTGCACCTCGCATTACACGCGTGATGAGGACTTGTGAGATGTCCGTCTGTCTGACAATTGCATAATCAATCAGGTGCCAGTGCTTTGAACGAGGATGCATCCAGGTGGTCTTGTATTTAGCGGGAAGTCTGAACATAGTGTTGGTGATAGCCAGTTCGAATTGAGCACAGAGAAACAGTAACAGCTGACCATTACTGTTCATGTTGCCAACACCATGTCTTCCTAAAACCTTAGGCCAAGCCTCGAAATCACGCCCGACTCTTGCGTTAAAGTCACCTAAAAGCAGTATCTGCTCTCTATGTCTGATCCCGGACAGCAGCTGCGTGATCTCTTCGTAGAACTTATCCTTCACTTCATCATCTCTATCCATTGTCGGTGCATATACGCTAATTACCGTGAGGTGGTTGTTATTGTCCAGGTGTAAGCGCAAGGAGCTAACGCGGTCTGAGATGTGCACTGGATACTCTTTCAGCTTATTAGCAATGCTAGTTCTTATAGCAAATCCGACTCCGGATCGCCTGGGTTCGGATACGGAAGTACCCTTCCAATAAAAAGTATACCCACCGCCGTGCTTCACCAGTTCCCCCTCGTCAGCCAGATGCGTCTCACTCAAAGCCGCGATGTCCACACCATAACGACACAGTTCACGGGCCACTATGGCGGTCTTTCGTTCCGGACAGAGGTTGCTGTCACGATCAAGGAGGGTGCGCACATTCCATGCACCAAATGTCATAGTACGGATCTTTTTATTGATCTTCTTTTTACATTTTATTGTTTTCTTTCGACCACGTGTTAGAAGATGCAGAAGCAGCCGTGGTTACTACTTCCGAATGAGTGTGGGTTAAGCATTTGTTTGGGGCACCTTTTCTAGCCCCCTCCCCGACTGAGCGGGGGAAGCAGTGCCTCCCTAAATAGGGCTGCTTCGTCGCTCAGAGTGCTGCCGAGCCTACGCTGTTAACCCAGTGCAGCGCAGAAGCGACCACTCTCTCCAAACCGCCCACGTGCAGGTATTAGCCAAAACCCAGTTGGCATCACAACTAGACCTCTCTGCTTCTACCCATCGCCACAGGTCTTTCAAATCAATCCAGAGTCCAGAGATCGGAAACAGTCATTTGCGCAGGAGATATTTTGGTGCTCAAGTGTACGCGCAGACACAGGAGCACCCTCTAGTCCTAACCCCTCTATGCCCGATGGAACGGTAGACCGTTACAATCAGAGAGGAATTCAGATGCAGTATCTGGCCGACGTTAACTATAGTCCTCTAACGCCGCCCTAAGCCGTCAACGAGGCCTCGCTAGCTTGCCGAGTCTGCCAACACCTGTTGCTTATCAGCGGTGGGTTGCCTTTCCCGCCATGTCAGTCTTCATACACATTGCGGGAGGTGACCGCATTCAGACCTGTGCATATTAATGCACTGGTTCCCCTCGACCAGGTTTTGCCCACGAGCCGACGTGGTGTACCAGGGTGTGGCCGCTGCGTGTACAACAGCTTCTTGGAGCCACTGGCGAGAGATTGCAGAACATCGGTGGATCAGTGAAAAGTCTATCCCCCTTTCATTAGGGTCGGCTGACAGAATCTCAAAGATGCTACCACTTGATGCCCCACTACACCCCAACGAGTATATATAGATTGGTTCGCGATGCATACGTGTTCCGTGAGCTATATCAGAGTTGTATCAACTATCGTCGAGCTGCACCAGCCAGCTGCAGCAGCTCGCTGGTGCTTATTTTGTGAAACATTTTATTTTACTTTGCGATTCAATATTCTAGGTGGCGTTGGCAGTGCTTATGATGAAGTGTGGCGCCGCGGCCTGATGCCGACCATCAGCCGACCGCATTGTCTTTTCTTATTAATAAAAAATATGTCATTGAGACAATAATCAATTATCATAATAGTTAAGCAGCGCTTCATTAAAGGTGTTCCTATTTAGATAATGTTTTATTTACAATTAATTAATTGTTTTTGTATTAAATAATAATCAACGAGGTAGCAGTTGAACACTATCATATTAATACTACTTATATCGATAACATTAATTGTTAACAGTTAATTATAATTTAATTTTATTTACTGAAATGAATGCATGTAAAATTGCTATGTGTTAAATGTAACCGTGGTCAATTGCTATGTGTTAAATGTAACCATGGTCAATTGCTATGTGTTAAATGTAACCATGGTCAATTGCTATGTGTTAAATGTAACCATGGTCAATTGCTATGTGTTAAATGTAACCATGGTCAATTGCTATGTGTTAAATGTAACCATGGTCAATTATTTGGTTTCAATATCAGGTGTTGGACTAGATGCAACACCTGATATTGAAACCAAATTCGATGCACTCCCAATTTTGATGCATCGTGCGACCCTGAGATGGACGGCAGCTCGGGTGGTAAGGCCTCTTCGCTGTCGTTGTTCGGTGCGCGGGGGTTTCTAAGCCCCCCATGGAGATGGGCTGCTACGCAGCACCGCGCAGGAGCGGTTCCGGCAGCAATTCTAGCAATCCTTAGAATACCCCGGGATCGCTCCGTAAGCGCCGAAGAAGACCACCGCTGGGTTTTAGCGGGTATTGTCGGGTGGGGTGTACACAGGGGGTAGGGACTCGGCCGAGCGGCTGACTGGATAGCCATCATCCAGACGAGGGGGTGCAGGGTTATAAAACCGGCTAGTACAGCATAAACGTTTGATTCTCATTTGGCTTCCCCCCGGAGCGGGCGGCAGTAATAGAATGAATGTTGGCACTATTGCGTATGAACCTCCCTTTGCATTCGAGAACAACATTTTATAAGTTTGTGCTCAAGGTTCTACAAAGCCGTGTACAGCCTTGAGCATAGAATATTAAAAAGAACTGTATTTTCTAGTCAAAATAAATATTTGTACGCATGAAATACGTAATGTTTGTATGCAATTTGTATGTTTATAATTGCACTAACTAGCATTGTGCACTTATAGACAAATGTGTTTTAACGTACTTAGTACTCGGATGTCTTCAAAACAAGGTGTTTCTGTGCGAGAGGCCGTCTTGTTATGTTACCTATGGTACAAGAAAATATCATCTATGTTTGCGTATTTTTGCCGCTAAGCAGTAGACAGTAGTGCGTGGGTGTACCGAGGTGGGTATTGAGCTAAATCATTTGTTTTTATTTGATGGCACCTCCAAGTCTCCAACTGAACTCGATCAAGTTACAACGATTCCATCACACACGCATCATAGCAAGTATTTTCTCTCAACGAAGCCTGTCTCGGCTGCCGCTAGAGCACTGTGCGGCTGTGATTAGAATAACAAAAGTAAACAGTTTAGGGAGGCAATTCTCACGCACTCGAATCAACTTCGAATTGGAAAAATAGTTCGAATTCGAACTTTATCCCATTTTCGATTTCGAATAAATGTATACAAGATTAGTTTTTGTATACCATAAAGCCGAACACCCAAAATAGGTTTCGGTATAAAAGATCAGATAAATATATGACATATAATAATAAGGCAAACTCACGCGGTGACATGCAAAAATAATTTATCCCGTTTCTTGAACGATACATGGGCATACCCGCGCCGCACAAATGACGAAAACGAAAACCGAAAATGACGGGCTCGTGCGGTGATGAGGCTGCTGCTGTACCAACGCGATCATTCTACTCGACCGGCGCGGGGGCGGTGGCCATCCTCAGTACGACCCCATTTACTTTCTCAGACACTGATGCATGTATGTGTTTTGTTATTAGTAAAATAAAATAATTTGTAGAGATTTTTTTTTAAGTCTCGAAGGTCAAGTTATGACATTAACACTTACAGCGCTTTGCCACATCCGGCCTCAGCGATGGCACCGGCCCGAGGTCACTCCGCGCCGTATCAACAGGAATCGATCTTAAACAGTTAACACAAACGACCTCGTTTGAGGTTTTCCTAATCCCTGCGATAAGATACACAACAACAACAATAATTCAGTATATAAAAGTTGGTACGTACACATACAGTTAATTCAACAGTCCATCCGACATGCAAGCGACAGCAATGACAGTGGTGTTGGCGGTGGTGGCGGCGCTGGTGGCGTGTGCGTCGGCAGCGGCGGTGGTGCCGGTGGTGATGACAGTGCCAGGGGTGCCGCGAGTAGTCGAGCCCATCGAGACCAACTACCATGAGGCAATCGGCATCGCCGCCGCCGCGCGCATTAAAAATGCCGAGGCGGCGCTTGATTTCGACGGCGCGCGTATCGTTGGCGGCTCATCGGCCGGCGTCGGCGCCTACCCGCACCTGGTTAGTACTCCTGACGTTGTTGGTAGTGGTGGCCCTGTATATAATGGCACTGACGTCACACGTCACCTTCGCAGGGTGGACTGGTGATCACACTGACGTCGGGCGCCACTTCAGTGTGCGGCTCGTCGCTGCTGACGAACACTCGCGCGGTGACAGCGGCGCACTGCTGGCGCGACGCTCGCAACCAGGCGCGCCAGTTCACCGTGGTGCTGGGCTCGGCGCGGTTGTTCTCTGGCGGCACGCGCCACAACACCAACACGGTGGCGGTGCACTCTGGCTACAACGTGCACACGCTCCTCAACGACGTCGCCATGATCACGCTACCTCACGTCTCCTACACCAGTAAGCGTGCACGTTTCATTGCATCTGTCAATGTCACTACTCTATGCATTTTCAAACACTTATAAGCTCATTGGTGATTACAGACGCTATCCAGCGCATCAACCTGCCGACGGGCTCGCTGGCCAGCAGTAACTTCGCCGGAGAATGGGCGCAGGCGGCCGGCTTCGGCAAGACCAGCGACAGTGAGTTATATGGTCATGGTCATAGTCGAAATTGAGTGACGTCAGCCGCGGTGTGCGTGATATCTCTCAGTTTAACCTAGCTGTTAATCTCCAGTCTACACAAACAGATCTATATCTTTGCTCTATGGCAGTCTTTTCTGGTTGGTATAAATAGCATATACTTTTTATATTATGTTTCCTGGAATTCGATTTTAAAACATGATCTAGTGAAATCTGCATACAGTGTAGGTATGTACGTACGAACAATTAGTTATTATATGACATGTAAGGATGTACCATATTATTATAATATGTACCTATAGATGATATATTTATACTATGTTTAACTGCGAGGCACGTAGAATGTAGAATGTATAATGTGGAGCATATTGAATCAGCGGAGTTGTGTGGGGCAGGCGCAGGGATCAGCAGCAACCAGATGCTGAGTCACGTGAGGCTGCAGGTGATCACGAACGCGGCGTGCCAGCAGACGTTCGGCAACACGGTGGCGGCGTCGACGCTGTGCACGAGCGGCGCCGGCGGCCGCAGCACGTGCAGCGGAGACTCCGGCGGACCGCTCTCCATCACCAGCGGCGGACAGCGCGTGCTGGTATGTGCTGCGACCATGTTGTGTATGTGACGTACACATGGGCATGATGGAGACGATGGACACGATGTCCGATGAATGCGGCTTGTTACAGATCGGCATCGTGTCGTTCGGGTCGTCGCGCGGGTGCCAGCTCGGTCTGCCGGCGGGATTCGCGCGCGTCACCTCCTTCGCCTCGTGGATACAGTCCCGCCTGTGAGGCAGCCTCGCCACCGCTGCGTCACCGCCACCGCTGCACATGTGCACATGTACCCCACTTCCTATTTCTCGTTAGTTTTAACTACTTCTAAGACAATATACAATGCTTAAGTTTAAAACGCAGTGTTTTTCTGTACCTACTATCGCCACTCGCACAATACACACGACACGACATACCTGCCGCTTTTAGAGTAAGACTGTGGAGCGTGGATCAAGATTTATAAAAAGTCAACAATCAATATTTAAAACTCTCAACTATAGAATCTCTGCCATATGGTTAAAGTTCAAATTTCAATGTTTGGAAAAAGAGAGAGACATCGGCAGTGTGAAATATTAGGTACATGAAAAATTTGCATCAACCTTCAACCCCCTCCCCCTATAACAAGAAAACTATATCACCTACAAACATGCTATGTGTAAACTTAACATAACATACTCCAGTCAGTAGGGATGAAAAAAGACATTTGCACTACAAAAGGTAGTGGATACGCGACTATCCCGCCACACATCCGCCACACATCCGCCACGGCGCCACTGTAACTCCAGTGTATCCAGGATCGACAATGGCATGCATTTTTTCGACACCGAGTAATGAAACTCGGCGAGTCTCTTTAACTGTCTTTATCCCGCAACGAAATCAATCGAACAGAAATATAGGGAGGAGTAGGAAATATGAATTGTCCACTTTCGTTCATAGCAAAGAGGGAGACAAATAATGAACTAAAGAGGTATGTATTAGCCTCTAATAAAAGACATTTACATCCGGAGGAGCCAGACGTAAAGCCCCACGGAAGTTACTTATTATGCGAGCTAAACGCTTGATTCTCATAATAGGTATGGCAAAAACACCGGAAACCTTAGGCTTGTACTCTGTTAAAAAATCCAAGTTTGTGACCTCGAGGAGTGATCGCTCGGGCCGACACTTTGTACACTCAAAAATGCTATAAATATTTTAACTTATTTAATTCTTAGGTATTTATTGCCTGATATGTGCCGCTGTAGCATTCACTCACAGACTCATTATAACACGTAAGTAACAAGTTAGATCATGAGGCCTCGTCAGCCTCGTGGTCAACCTTGTTGGCTAGCAAAGGAAAACAATCTTAAATGCGTTAGTTCACCAGCAATAACTCGTACGTCATAGGTAAATAGTACTAATCAAATAAATAAACAGCTCGGTAGCGTCGCGGTCGTTATCAGTCAGTCCCTCGTCAACTGTGTGCTGTGTGCTGTGTGTCTGTCTCGAACAACACAGCACAACGCAGACGGCACAGGTCAGGTTTGTGCAGGAGAGGAGGAATAAAAACACGCATACACGTACATGAACAGATTTATTCGTTGACTCTTCGGCAAACTTAATTGGTCCACCTTTATTGCTTCCAACTAAATGCGCGCTGCGGCGTGTGCGTTCGGGGGCGGCTGAGGGGCCGCGGGAGTAAAGGAGTGGGAGGGGGAGAGGGAGCGGGGGCCGGGGGGAGCACGGTTGACGGGGGAGGGACGCGGGACCGGGGCGGAGCCGGGACCGGGACCAGGGAACGGGACGGGAAAGGAACGGGACGGGGCGGTGGACCAGCAAAGTGGCCGCGGCGGCGGCGGCTGCGCACCGCTCCTACTCTCACACTTAACCTAGCTATATACAAAATTAGTACCCGTTTAAATGAATGTATGTAGAGGCTATTTACACGAGAAGGGTCGCCGGAGCCCGCGGGGGCGGCGCCGGCGACGGGGTCACTGCGCGGCGGCAGAGGTCGGCGCGGGGGTCACCGCGGGGGTCATGGTGGGGGTCGAGACGGGTGCGGAGGGGTCGGCGCCCGACAGCCGCGCCAGCGTCTTGTAGAGCGGCGAGTTGACGAAGCGCGGGTAGGAGTCGCGGTGCATGAGCGTGTAGATCTGCAGCTGCGCCTCGTCGAACGTGTGCGGCGTCGGCTCCACCATGTTGCGGTTCACGATCTCACGCACGCGAGAGTCCAAAGACACCTGTACATATACACATACATACATACACACATACAGTATACACCCATACTCATACATATCTCTAAGTCCACTTTACTACACTCTACAGTGCCTGGCTACTTTAACAGTAGCAGCCTGCCAGCCACTTTAACAGTGTCCCGTTACACGCTAGACAAGGTGATTGGAAGTAATTTTTTGAAGTGAAACTTCTTTAGAATCGTTGTGATTTGAAACTAGATGTAACGAAAAAGCGTCAGTAAAAAGAGGCAAACACATAAATTTATAGGATTAAGCCTAAGAGTGAATGAGAGCCTACGAGAGAGTGGGATCCAGTCGGATCGAGTGGGATCGATTGAGGTCGAGTGGAGTCGAGTGGGATCGAGTGGGATCGATTGGGATCGGGTGGGATCGATTAGGATCGAGTGGAATCGAATCAATTACTGTTATTGACGTAGTTCTTTAATGGTTTTGAAATATTTTAGTAGTTAGTACTTAGTATATGTGTGAATACGCGTGTCGTAGGTAACTTTCTGAAGTTGCACTTCTACCGTGAGTGAATGGCACACACACTTTTGTGTTGTTTCTTTTTTGTATTAGCGAATCTTTTGTATCGCTCCTTCTGTACAGCTAGCGTGGTCGACACATGTCCGTCCCTACAGTGGATCGTGGTGTGTGAGTGTGTGTGTGTGTGTGTGTGTGTGTGTGTGTGCGTGTGTGTGTGTGTGTGTGTGTGTGAGTGAGTGTGCCTGTTAGTATGTGTAAGGACTCACCTCCTTGGGAGAGAGTATGGAGATATAATCCTCGTAGATGAAGCGCGCCTTCTCCTCGACGGCGTCGGGGTCGGTCTCGCGCTTGAGCTCCTCACACGCCAGCCAGAACATTATGTTCTCCTCGGAGTACTCTCCGCGCAGGAAGTCGCGGAACACCTTGCGTCCGGCTACACATACACAAACATATACACATACACACGTTATCACAACAGGCATAATATTATAAAAAAATAATCTAATTTAATAGCAAAGAGACTTGGTAAATTCACACGGTATGTTTATATAACAAATTAACTGACATACCCTGACGACCCGGGAACGACAGTGCCAATACTTATCATAACTTCACAAACTGCTGCTGCTGCTGCTGGTGGTAGGATATTCATATCCACCCGGATATTAACCACCATACACAGGGTGTAAAACCCGCCATAGTGGCACACGCAAGTGTGTCGCGTTCCGGGATCAGCCAGTGTACGGTTGTATCCGGTTTTTGTCGGTTGTCTAAAGTTGGAGTACGCTGTTTGGCCGTTTTGTGGCCTTCGAGTACTCTGACACTAGACCCTCGACCGCTTTTCCACCTTCTTGCCCATGGTGTAGTGTGAAAAAGCAGGCCGACATGATTGTGTTGAGTAGCGGGGATAGATTGTCTCTCGCTACTCGACACTCTAATTGAACGGCACTGCGCTTACATCAGGCGCAATGTGGTCACATTGCCGAGCCAGGATAAAAATAATAAAACTTCTAACGATACAACGGTCTTAATCTCTATCTCCGGACCGATACCATCTGCATCTGTACTAGGGATGTTGCGAATATTCGCATCCGCATCCGCAATTGCGGAGCTTCCGCATGGATTTGGACATCTGCATCGGCACCCGCATCCGCAATAATCAATGCGGATTTTCATGCGGATGCGGATATATGGGAGGTCGCAATAAGAAACAAACTGGACGGGACCAGCGAGTGGCGCGTGCCGAGAACTCTTGCTAAGTGACCAACAGGAGTAAACAATTCAGTGACAAGATACGACGCGTTTGTTATTGTTTGTCATTTATTCTTCGTAAATTAATCCCAACGTGTTTAGTTGCGCTTATCGAATAAATATTTACGTTTTTTGATGGTATTAAAAGTATACTGTGAATATAGTGTATTAAGCGAGTTTACTGCGGTTAATACTATACAATAAAATATAATGTCACCACCGACACAAAGTGAGATTTAGACTTGTTTTAAACTAGATGAACATGACCAAAATGAGCCTTACTCAATGCAAAACCATCTTAACTGCAAAATCATCTCAAATCGATGCACCTAGAAGAGTTTAGTTTGATTGAAATCTCAGATAAAACAAAACAATTGTAGAGAGATAATTAATTGAATTATAGTGAGTTCACTGAACTCGTGTGACCATCACGCTCAGATTCATATCAGTTTATATTTGTTAAACATAGGTAAAAAATACAGTTCTTATATTCATAGTGCGCTATGTTTTGCCACTAGAGCGTACAAATATTATAACAATTAATTAATTAAATTTAAATCTTTTATTATATTATATTACTTTTGACATAATACGCCTATAAAGTTCTATAATTATGACAATCATAAACAAAAAAATACTACTTCATGAACGCTGTTTCAAAAAGAACACAGTACTGCCACAAAAAAATTATTTTTAACCGACTTCAAAAAAAGGAGGAGGATAACAATTCGTCGGAATCTTTTTTTAATGTATGTTCCCCATTACTCAAAGACGCCTGGACCGATTCTTTTTTTGTTTAAAAGGGTATACTTCCCTGACTTGGTCCCATTGGCACCAAGTCTGGATCTGACGATGGGATCTCAGAAAAATCAAGGGCGACCCTCAAATTTTATAGTGACGAATTTCAATTTGTTTTTTATTGAAGTCGGTGTACTTTTTATGAATTAAAAAACTTTTACTATACAAAGCTTTTTAAATATCTTGAGATCCGCATCCGCATCCGCGGATGCGAACCCCCAAATATCCGCATCCACCTCTGCGGATGTCAAAAATCCGCAACATCCCTGATCTGTACAAATAAGAGAAGAATATATCGTAATCGTCAATAAAAGTCTGTTGATATTACACATGATACAATAGATGAGTCCCCGCTACATACATACATACATACATGTGCTCGATACATAGGCACTAGTGTAGTATAACTAAACGCATCTGACAGATGTCACTTGTAGTATAACTAAACGCAACTGACAGATGCCACTAGAGACGGGTAAGTGGGTCGGCGCGTGCGCAACGACGGCGACGTAGAATAAGTTGGCTTGGCTATAAATGTATTTTTAAGGTATAAGAAAGCAAGAAATAAAGATATAAAACACTACAACTAGTATTGCGATTAGTTAAGGACTTGTTTGTTATGTTATTTTTTTGTTATGTTTTAGTACTAGTGACAGGGATTTTTTAATTGACATTACTTTAATTGTAAGACTGCCTCGGTGGCGCAGTTGTAATTGCGCATGCGTTACGACTGCTGTGTTGAGGTCTCGGGTTCGATCCCCAGGTCGGATAAAGTGATACTGGGTTTTTCTATCTAGAAATTCTCAGTATTAGCCCGGAGTCTGGAATCTGTGCCCGGTATGGCGATAGGCTCGCCCCCTATCACATGATGGGACCGAAATTCGGCTAAAAGTGGGTGTACTGGTTACGCCTCTGGATACCCCCTCGGGGATTACAGGCGTGAGTGTATGTGTGTGTGTTTAATTGTAAGCTTTTTGATATTTTACAATGAAAAACTTCCCGAGTGCTATCCACCTCGTCCACATTCGACGGGGTTGATCTGCTAAGTCGGAGATCCTGTGGCCACATATGGATATATTTTAATTCATTAATTAATATTAATTGAGCGTGATCATGATGCATGTGGTATACCTGCCTGCCTGCCTGTCTGCCTGCCTGCCTGCGGATCCTCACGTCTACTACAAAAAGCATTATTTAGATACGATTCGTTTTTTCTGCTACCTTACTCCATTTAGAGATTAAATAACAGCCAATCCTAACTGGATCCTTGTTCGTTTATTAAAAATCAAAAAGAGCAGTGGCGCGATTACTGTCATGTATTATAAACATACTTACTACCGCTCACATGGGTGAAGGCATCACTTAGATGTTCGCTACTTATTTTTAGTCCACTGTATTGTTATGCTAATTAAAACTTCATAATAGTCGATTTTCAGTTATGTATGATGGATACAAAGACGATTATTGCTAAGAATTATAGCGGAGTGCGATGCAAATCAACGCATAAATACACGCGCATCGCATACCCGGCCTCTTTCGCATTCAAATCCCACTCGGGTTCCTACGGTGCGGGAGGTGGTCGCTGGACACGCCTGCCACATCACGACGCGAGAGCGAGGTGTCGCTGGACACACCGCCACGTCTCCCGGTGCGGCGAGCTGTCGCTGAGCCAAGACCTGAACCCTAGCTGCCAAGACCGCACGCCAGCAAGCTGCTGGCGGATGTATTTTATGAATAAAGCTCGTACCTACGTATTCGAACCCTGACTTAAATTGTCTCACCCACTAGCTATCTATCTGCGGTTAGCTAAAACTACTAAAAAGCTACCACGCCGCACCACTTTTCTTAATCCTGGCCCAGAAAGTGAAAGCGAAAGCGGAGACTCAAATGTCTTATCCTATTTTGGCATTTCTGTGACTCTAAGTAAAATAAGCGTGTATCCTGATAGGCTACTTGAGCTACTAAAAAGTTTAGAGCCCACTAAGTCAGGCGGACCTGATCTAATACCAACTGCTCTCATATTCTATTGTGCGTGTTGGAGGTAGTACATAAATACCTACATTTATATCATTATTACGAGGGTGGCTTATTCAGAAAAAGTGTATAAAGGCCGCCGACCGAAACTCTCTGTTCATTAGAATAAAGTTTATGAATCAGTGCAGGCGTTCTTATTCCAAATTCCGCCTAATCCCAACAGTGCGAAAACCCTGGTGACACCGCTATGCATCTTGTTCAAGTGGTCCCTTAGAAAAGGTATTGTCCTTAAGATTTGGAAATCTACACTCTACAATCTTTATTACACCTACTTTTAAGAAGGGCGATAAAGGTCACATTCAGAACTATCGGCCAATTTCCAAACTATCCTCGAACGAGTAATTTACACAGAAATTTACTCAGCGTTAAAATGTCATTTAGGTAATGAACAATATGGATGTCTCAGGGGTCTACAGATCTACTTCTACAAACCTTATATTTTATAACAAAATAATATCGCTCGATAATTTTTTGATTCTGTAACCGAAACGTTTTTTTTCTGGCAAGGCTAAGTGACCACACTGCACCTGATAGTAACCAACTGCAACGCTGTAAAAGATACCACTTTTTACCGTTGGAGTATAGACGGAAAGTTAACGATGATGTTATTTAGCAAACATTGCGAACAGTTCAACGGATTGTCCTGAAGTTCTCAGTAACATTTCCCTGTTTGCTAATCAAAACAATCTACGAAAGTGTCCTTTATTACACGTACCGTTCACCACAAACTACAGACGTAATGCATTTTTAATACGTATTATAACTTTTAACAGCCTATCATCACGTCTGGAAATTGACTTATTTTCTCCCAGTGCAGTGTACTCAACATGCATATACACTCACGCCTGTAACCTCCGAAGGGGTAGGCAGAGGTGTAACCAGTACACCCACATTTCGCCGAATTTCAGTCCCATAATGTGATGTGTGCGTGTGTGTGCGAGCCTATCTCTATACCGGGCACAAATTGCAGACTCCGAGCTGATACTGAGAATTTTTAGATAGAAAACCCCAATATCACTTTACCCGATCCGGGGACCGAACCCAAGTCCTCAGCACAGCAGTCATACGCAATTACAACTGCGACACCGAGGCAGCCTGCCGTGCACACAATATAAAAAATATTCTCAACCAGGACTAACTTACTACTTCAATGAAGGCAAAAATAGCTGATCTTAGGTATTACTTTATGTAGTGTTTGATTCTGTGTGATTAAACTTATTTGATTTCTTTTTATTTTTTGTACTATAATAATTGTAACGATCCTGGGTAGATTATAGAGAATATATTATATTGGACTCGGCGTCTAAATTAACGCATTTATTATTATTACCTTTTTTGTTTCCGTTTAGATATATTTGTAAAGGTACTTTAGATTTTTATGGAAATATGGGGGTCACTTACGAAATATTTGTGGGTAGATTGAATAGGTTGTGGACTCGGTGGGGAAGATTCGTTATAAAGAGGAAAGCCTCAACGCTCGCGGGGCAGTCTATACGGAATTAACGGCAGTGTAGCTCGCCAGTGTGCTCGCCTTAATCAGTGTGCGTACACTCGTTCTCAGTGTAGTTTGTGTTCAATCGATGATGGCTAATTAATATATTATTTACTATTAACAGTTCTTATTTTTGTTTTTTATTTGTAAAAACAAAACCTTTGAACCATGTCTTAGATGTTTTCTCGATATTTATTATTGGTGATTAGAAAACCTCCAGCGAAACATTGGTCCTCCGTCTTTGTTGATCTGAGTCACATGCGTCAGTATAAGACACAAGGTGAAGCCAATGACTTTGGATATAGCTTTTGAGTTATGAGTCCAACAAGCGCACAGTGAGGGTCGCCCGCGCCGTGCGGGCAGTCCGCGTGGGTCCTGAACTCCTGGAGTAGTACGCACCTGCGCTACGCATCAGCCGGTCGAACGACTGCCCCCAGCTCTGGATCTCTTCGAGTGTCGGCCTGCAAGCGAACGACACGACAGCATGAGAGTCGAGTGTGTTGTAGTGTACTAGTGAAGTGAAGTGTAGTGTAGTGATACTTACGGCGCGTCCCCGTCCGGCAGCAGCGGCTCCTGTGGGCCGGGCTCGCGCGGCTTCTTGCCGGGGCCGCCCTCGGAGCCTCGCGCCGCCAGGCTGTACAGACACCACACACACTACATACTCGCATACCTCGCAGTACGTGCCACGTGACACGCGAGACGTGGCACGCACTAATGGATTATACACATGTAAACGTACTATAGTATATACCAGAGGACGGAATAGATATTATGCGGTTCAAAAGCCAAATAAATATAAAATCATGGAAACATAGAGACTAATATGTTATGAAATTTTAAATAAATATAACTTGAATTTGTCCGTCGTGTCCTTCCCTTAATAGAGACAATAGGAAAGTGTTAACGGACATATTCTTAGTCATATTCTCATTATAAGTGTAGGTTAAATTTTTAGTCTATAGAGTAGATTGATAGCCTAGGCTTTACTATTGTACTTAGAAGAAGTAATTATTTTTATGTCAACTGTCAATTTTGAAAAATCCTTTGAAAACTTATAATTGTCGTAAAGATTAAATGGTGTCAAAGAAATTGTATTTAGGAATTGACTAATAATAAACTTTAAATGTCGTTTCTTTATTAACAAAGCAACACATATTGTTTTCTTTGTCAATCCTAATAGATAAATGATCTTATAAAATGCACATTTGCATCGGACTCTGCAACATATTTAGGTCATATAATACACAATAATTCCGTCAGACCACTAAACGATATACCTAGTCAGGTCATAAATTCTGTCACATGTTTAATATAAAATAATTGAAACAAGTTTATTCATTATGTAACCATTTATATACCAAAATGAACTTAACAAAAAATAGATTCTTATGACACTAAAGTTTATTCAAATTGACCTCCGTGATTTTGAATACAGGCCTTCAATCTGCGCGGCCAGTTGTCTATCGCAGCACGAACGAGGTCCATGTCAATATCGGCGGCTGCCTTAATCAAGGATGTCTTGAGTGACTCCAAATTGGGATGAGGCTTTGAGCACGCCTTTTCCTCCAAGTATTGCCATATCTTGTAATATAACGGATTCAAATCTGGACTGGAGGAGGGCCAGTCTTCGTGCCGGATGAAGTCGATTTCACGCGCCGCCAGCCAGTCTTGTGTGCTCTGCGCTCTATGAGCTGGCGCCGAATCTTGTTGGAATACCCAGTGCCTGTTATTGAACATGGTATGAGAAACAGGTTCCACAAGGTTCGTCAGGACTGTATTTTGATACACAACTGCATTCGTTTTTACACCTTTCTCACAAAAATGTACCTCTGTTAAGCCCCAATAAGAAACTCCCAACCATACCATGAGCGAGGATGGAAAATGACTTCGTTGGACACGCGGAATACGGTTGCTCGCTTCTTCACTACTGTGTGCGTACACCTTATCATTTTGTTTGTTGTAGCTCTCTTCTACGGAAAAAAAATTTTCATCTGAAAAAAGAATTTCCCGATATTTCTTTCCCGCGTACCGCTTCAACAAAGCGCGGCATCTCTTCAGTCTCAGGTCCATTAGACGAGCATTCAAACGATGTCCTGATTTTCTTCGATATGCCCGAAGCCCTAAGTCTTCATTTAACACCCTTTTCACCGTGGTTCTGCTTAACCCCATCTGAAGGGCCAACAGTTTCTGCTTACGTTTGGGATTTCTTTGAATTCGCGCCTTCACAGCTTTTATCACTGCTGGAGTCCTAACAGACCGAGGGCGACCACTTCTTGACCTGTCATCTACACTAGAGTCTTCATTGTATCGTTTGATGGTACGATAAACGAATCTTTTGGTTATATTCAAATTTTTCAGTGTGTCAAAAATTTGAATTGGCGCGTAACCGCAACGATGCAACGCAATTACTGCAACACGGTCTTCTTTAAGCGTCCACTCCATATTTAAAAATGAGTAAAATTCTAAAAAGTATACATTTTATTTTCATGAACAATTTGAAATTCGAATTCAATAAACTTTTTTGTGGCCAGCATTCTAAAATAAAAGTTTTTACTGTGTGACAATACTTATGACCTGACTGCGTATATGCCGGATCGTGATGAATAAGGACACTGAATTGAACTTGCTAATAACTTTATTTATTGTAATTTGTGTATACCGCCATTTGTTTTGCTATTGAAGGTGGTTTCGAGTTGTTTATCGAGTGATCTCACTCGCAGAGGAGTGGGTCACAACGAAATCACAATATAAAAGAGCACCTCGTCTTTGGTGCGGCATTCGTGAATTATCATTGAAACAGTTAGTAACTTGTCGGTCGTAATGCCGAAATATTATTAAAGTAGTAAGTTAACGTAATGTGAAAGTTTTATTGTGTTTCGAATATTGTAATGTAAACTGTGATGTGTTTAAAAGAGCAACCATGAGGGTTTCTTGCCAGCTCTTCCCCATGGATGACTGCATTCCGAACTGGTGGTAGCTTAAATAGACTCTGAAGTGTTAATCTCGTGTTTTATTACCGAACTATCATACGCTATGCATCCTAACCATATCTGGAGATCAGAGAGGGTCGTGTAAGCCCTCTCACTGCCTCGGCCGATGACCGCCCGACCCGTCATATATATTTAATTTCTATAAAGAATTTTCCTGTGCCAAAAAACACAGAAAAATATTCGTAAATTTCTAGGAAAAATAATTTTTATCATGAGTATATACCAAAGAGGGCAATAATACTACAACCATTACATAATTTAGTCAGAAAAAATCTAAAATTTGTTTGGTCTGACCAATGTCAAAGAACATTCGATAACATAAGAAACTTATTATGTTCACAACCAGTTCTAGAAATTTTTGATCAGGAGTTACCAATCAACATTTATACAGATGCTTCTTTAGCAGGTGTTGGAGCCGTTTTAAAACAGATACAACCTGATGGAAAAGAAAAACCTGTAGCTTATTTCTCTAAAAAACTTAATGAAGCACAGAAGAAGAAAAAACCAATTTATTTAGAATGTTTAGCTATCAAAGAAGCGTTGAGATATTGGCAGTATTTATTTATTTAGAAAAGCACACCAGTAGCACGTGCATTAAATATTACAGAAATAAGTTATAAATAAATACAAGTTCTGATGCACCTGCTTATTGAAGGTGTGTACAACATTCATAATTTTATTACATTAAAATATAAGTAAAAATTTGTGATATACTACAGCAGCCAAAAATGAATAAAGTGGATATGATCATTAATGATTATACAAATAAAAATAATAATTACATTACTATTTGGATTTCTCGAGCAAGTGTGTCAACGCTTCTTTTCGGAACTTGCATAACGATATACCAAATATGTCAAAACCAGGTGACTTAATATTAAGAGCATTGTATATGTTGCACATTCTTGACAGCCTCCGTGGCGCAGTTGCCGAGTAGCCGGCTGTGAAACGAGAGGCCGTGGGTTCGATTCCCACACCGGGACAAATGTTTGTGTGACAGACAGATATTTGTGTCCGGGGTCTTGTGTTGTGAGACCGAAAGTCTCTCGTAGTCCCGATACCCACAACACAAGTCTCATATCTTAGTGTGGGGTCGGGGCTATGTGTGTGACTGTTGGGTGTTATTTATTTATTCTAACTGTGGGAGAATTAAGACCAATGTTGGTACGTACAGATGGTATGTGAAAAGTCTTTTTAATGGGATATCTGGGCAAACTGTGTGGTACTGTTAGGGAGATCAGTTTGAGGGTGTCACTGTGGTTGATAATGCCATTTACCAATATATAAAGAAACATCACGACCCTAATTTTGCGTCTATCAGCTAACATATTCATACAAAAAAATGCTAAACGTGCCCCATAGCAACTACGATAACTTATGCCTGACGAGTAGAATGCTAAATATCTTGTAAACCCCCGTTGAACAGTTTCAATACGTTGTGAATGTACACTATAGAAAGGATTCCATATTGTACTACCGTATTCTAGATGACTGCGCACAATAGCATTATATATTATAATCTTAGTTCTCACGTGCTTGAAATCTTTTGTGCTGCGCTTTAAAAATCCCAGCATTCGCGCAGCCTTCTTGACAACTGAGTCAATATGTGATACGAAACGAAGTTCCTTGTCAATCACCACACCAAGATCTTTAATTTCATTGACTGTACATAACTCTGTGCCACTTACTTTGAGTGATTGAAAGGGGCGTTTTCTTTTCGTGAATTTTATATGGAAACACTTATTCGGGTTGAGATTCATTAAATTGTGGCTGCACCAATTCTGGATACCAGATAAGTCATCTTGAATTAGATTGATATCATTTGGTGAATCGATTGTTTTAGGTATATAATTTAATATCATCATCGACAAATAACAAGCTTTTGCAATGATGTATGATAGAAACAATATCATTAATGAAAATAGAAAATAAGATTGGGCCCAGATGGGATCCCTCTGGAACACCAGAGACCGACTAATATTCGTCAGATGTGAAGCCATTGGCTAAAACATAATATAGTCTTTTTGCTAAATATGACTGAAACCAATGTAGCAGAGATCCTTGTACACCATAGCGTTCTAATTTCTTTAATAGTAGCAAATGATTGACTCTGTCGAAGGCGCTGGCAAAATCCATATAAACGGCATCAACTTCGCGGCCTTGATCGAGCTCACGTGAAAGATCAGAAACATACGAAGTTAAGTTGGTTATTGTCGAATGGCCTGGACGAAAGCCGTGTTGCTGAGGTGATAAGTGTGGATCAACATGACGAGATAGTACAGGACACACAATGGACTCAAATAATTTAGAGAAGCAGGACAATATTGCTATGGGACGGTAGTTATTAGCTTCGTTTACGTTCCCCTTTTTGTGTAAGGGAACCACTTTCGCAGTCTTCCATTTCTTCAAAGACACCATCGCTGAGAGATCTATTGAAAATGTAGCATAATGGCAGTGACAATGCGGAGCTACAACGTTTCACGAAAACCATTGGAATACAGTCCGGACCAGCACCATTGAATAAATCTAATTGTTTAATTTTGTTTAGTACGTCACGTTCTGTTATTTTAATACGACATAATGAATTATTTATATGAATGAATGAAATGAATCAAAAATAGTATTAGATATTACGGGGTTAGCTTGATTTTGAGATAAGGTGAACTGTTTTGCAAAGATATTAGCAATGTCGGGGCCAGTAGTTGCAACATCGTGATCGTTTCGAACGCTCGTAGGGAAGGATGTATAGTTTTTGTTTTTAATTTTGATATAGCTCCAGAAGTGTCTTGGATTTTTTGATAAGGTATCCTCAGTTGCTGCGATATACTGGGAGTGACAGTACTTGAATAGATTTTTGCAGTAAACACGAAGTATCTCTAAGGATATTAAGTCACGTGGATTATTGTATTTGCATTTGTATATATTGTATTATATTTTCTAATTTTTCCTTCTCGGCAAGTATTGGTTGATAGGTAAATCGTTTACAGTTTATTCAGATCACAAGCCACTAGAAAATATGAATCTAAAATCTAGAACAGATGAAGAGCTTGGTGATCTGACATATTATCTGTCGCAATATGATCTCAAAATAAAATATGCTCCAGGAAAAAATAATTTAGAAGCAGACTGCCTGAGTAGAAACCCAGTATAAGAACCGAATGAAAATACAAATGACCAATTAAAAGTAATAAACTTGATTAAACTGGAAGATATTATAACGGATCAAAATAAAAATGAAGATATCCAAAATAATAAAGACAAATTTGTGTATAAAAATAATATATATTTAAAAAATAAAGAAAAAAATATTATATCAGAAAAGTTTAGTATTAAATTCTTGAAAGGCATACATAATGATCTATGTCATAGTGGAATGAGACAAATGCAAAAGACGATTAGCTCTATACAGAAAATATATACTAAAAATTTAACGAAGAACATTAAACAAAGCTTTAGTAAAATACGAGGGTGGTCCGATAAGTACTTAGCCTACAAAAGAAAAACAAAAAATTTGGAAAGTTGCGATTTATTTCTCAACATAATCTCCTTTGAGTTGGATACACTTGACCAAGCGATGCTGCAACTTCTTTAACCCGTCTGAAAAATAAGTTTTCTAGAGGTCTGCAAAGTAGGCCTCCTCGGCGGCGATAACCTCCTCATTCGATTCAAATTTCTGCCCGGCGAGTGACTTTTTCAAATTTGGAAACAAAAAGAAGTCGCACGGGGCCAAATCCGGAGAATACGGTGGGTGGGGTAGCAGTTTGTAGCCTAATTCTACCAATTTGGCCGTGGCGACGGACGAGGTGTGAGCCGGTGCGTTGTCATGATGGAAGAGCACTTTTTCTTCGCCAAATGAGGCCGTTTTTTTTGCAATTCGGCGTCGAATCGGCCCAATAATTCAGCGTAGTATAACCCTGTCACCGTTTTGCCCTTCTCCAGGAAGTCGATGTAGATCACACCTTTTGAATCCCAGAAAACGGTGGCCATCACCTTTCCGGCTGATGGGACAGTTTTCGCCTTCTTCGGAGCACCTTCGCCGGGTGAAGTCCACTCTTTCGACTGTTCCTTGGTCTCTGGTGTGTACCAGTGTATCCATGTTTCGTCGACGGTCACGAAACGACGCAGAAACTCCTTCGGATTCCGCTTAAACATCGTCAAACACTGCTCTGAAGTGGTTTCATGGTTGCGCTTGTTGTCCGGAGTGAGTAAACGCGGCACCCATCTCGCCGTCAGCTTTCTCATGCCCAATATTTCATGCAGGATATGACCCACGCGGTCTTTTGAGATGCCTACTGTCTCAGCTATCTCGCGCACCTTCAATCGGTGGTCTGCCAATACGAGATCGTGGTTTTTTTCACGTTATCCTCCGTGATAGCTGTTTTCGGGGCACCTGGGCGTGACTGATCAAAAACCGACGTGCGACCACGTTGAAACTCGTTAAACCATTTTTTGACGGTCGCCATCGAAGGAGAAGAGTCACCGTCCATAGCATTCAAGCACTCTTCGATTTCGCTGCGCGATTTCCCTTCCAAAAATAAGAATCGAATCACCGACCGGTATTGCTCTATTTCCATTTTTCTCAAATCCGCAGACACGCTCGCTTCCACACGCGGTCAAAACAAAATTACGCGTTCGATTCAGCTGAAATTTTGACAGTAGCCGTCTAAGGAAATGTGCTACGCGATAAAAAATTGCTCTTGTGATAGTGGTGCCATCGGGCGGTGAGGCTAAGTACTTATCGGACCGCCCAGGTATAAACAGTATTTTCTAAGCCAACATATGGCTCAATGTGGAAGAAAGTATTAGTGTAGACAAACATATGTTATTAATGAGTAGTAATAAATACATACATACAAATACACTCACGCCTGTAATCACCGAAGATGATAGGCAGGGGCGTAACCAGTACACCCACTTTTCGCTGAATTTATTACGGTCCCATTATGCGAGCCTATCACCATAACGGGCACAGTTCCAGACTCCGGGTTGATACTCAGTATTTCTAAATAGAAAAATCCAATATCACTTTACCCGACCCGGGGATCGAACCCGAGACTTCAGCACAGCAGTCATAACGCATGCGCATAACAACTGCGCCAACGAGGCAGCCATGAGTCGATGAGTAGTAATATAGTAATACAGCTATATAGTATATACACATTATTAGGTATTCATTTTGTTTTTTCTTTTACTATAAATAATTTATGATATCTGAATGGAGATGGATCGCAAGTTATGAATAAAATAAACTTCATTATTGACCTTTGCATTATTTCGTTTTGTTTTGAACATAAGCTCAAGGAGCTTGCCTGCTCCTATTCATATAGACCCACAAAATACACCTGTCTCCTGTTTCCCGCGGGAAAAAAAAGAAAATATAATTTTTCTATAATGCAATTTAGAGGTGGGTCGTTGACGGAAATGAAACCGTTTCCTATAAACGTCAACTGGTTGAAAAACCAGTTGACGTTTTAACTGGTTTGCAGAAACGTGCACAGATCTATACGTTAATATCCCGTTTCGTTAGCGTCCGTCGTTGATTCAACGACGTTGAATGAAACAGGTTGATAAATTCAACTGGTTTATCTGTGTGCCCGTTTTCTTCGCGTCTGTCGTTGATTCAACGACGTTGAATGAAACAGGTTGATAAATTCAACTAATTTTGCGGTAAAGAGAAAACGGTTGACTCGTTAACAGTAGAAAAACAGTTTAAAAAAACGGTTCCTTGATTCAACGCCCACTACTAATGCAATTGTCGAGAGTGAAATGTGTTTAAGTATCATCAATTAACGAACAATTAGTTTATTGGCGTAGACAGTAATTAAATGTTATTATGAATAATTAAAAGTAATGTTGATTACATGGCGTTTAGTAAACTGCATGATGCGAACTGGTTTATTGATAGAATTAAAATGATATAATAAAACGAAATACTGACTAGCTGTAAGAGTAGTTCTTTAAAGATCATGTATGCGGTGTCTTACACGGTTGTTCAGCTGATCATATTTTACTTTGGCTTTCTTTCCCGCAGGGAAAATCCATCTTACGGACACCTTCTGGACCTCGGGGGAAGGGAGATGGACTCACCGACCTTCCGACCCATTTAACCCGAGGGGCTACTGGATCGGGGCCCTAACAATTTTCCCACGTCTGTGTACCGACTAAAAACTCCGCGGTAGCCTTCTGCAGCGCATGTGGGATGGTCCCGGGGGATCCTGAGCGTACTCTGGCACTGTTCTGTTCTAGCACAATGTTCGTTAATAATAATGTTCTATATGGCTGTTGGCATATGGTTGGGGGAGGCCTAAGTCCAGCAGTGGACGTCCTTCGGCTGACATGATGATGATGATATGGCTGTGTTCTGTCACCGACACTCTTTTGTGCCTCTCTGGGGAGTGCCCTGAAGAACTGGTTGAGACAGTTCCAGCGTCTCTATTTTAACATTGCAAGTCATCTCTACACCATAGTAGAGTTCATCCATACTACATGGACACAATCGAAATAAAGTCCCTGCTTCGGTGTTCTGCGAGCCGGTCTATGAGTGCCGATGACCGTATGACCGTATACCATCAGGGGCTCGCTTACTCATCTTGCCGTTTAGGAGGCAATAACAAATGTTATTAAATCTGGATGGGCCAAATTAAATATGAAATAAATCTTTATCTCGTAAGCACGTCATCAGTGGTGACTCGTGACATTGTGAGAGCGCGCGCAGTCGATGTGGAGATGTGATGAGGTGAATGTGCCGCGATGGTACGCTGCTACTTGCGACTCCAGCGGCTGTGTCGGCGGTCAGTGTAGCACAGTGTGAGCGGCACTTACCACTTAGCCCTGTGATAGAAACAAACATCGGTGAATCGCGACTACTCTCCTACTAGTCGCTGGTGGTAGTAGTGGTCACTAACAGCACCGCCCACCTCCACCACCAATGACAGTAACAGCTAACTCACTGACACTATTACAACGAATACAAACCATACTCTTACATCGTTCCTACTACTTACTAGAACCGAGCATACGATGTCAACATTCCTTTCACAACTCTCTACGTTACTGATTGTCAACATTCATTTCACAACTCTCTACGTTACTGATTATTTTTTTGTGAAGACTCTTCGATTGTTTTTGGCTTACAAAAATTACTTAGTGAAATGGCAGCTCAGTGAATATGACATGATCTCGCAACAAAGTAACACAAGATATGTCAAACGGAGATGGCATTTAACCATCTGTTAGTTGGTGGTGTACATTAGTAAGTTTGAAGGAGTGTACTTACCAGGAGCAGGAGCAGCAACAGCACCAGCAGAGACAGCACGGCTTGGCGGCGGGCCGGCAGCCGCGCGCCAGCGCTGCCAAGCTGCACATCTGCAACGCACACCACACGCACTCAATACTGCGCCACGCACCAGTGCAGAGACGTCGTAGCAGACGTCCTCGCACCGGACACCGGGCCGGTGGCACCGGTACAGGCTGTCTCATTGTCAATGACAGGCCTCAAGTGTCCGTGTGTATGTACACGTGTACACCACCAATTACCATACCTCCATATACACATTGTTTAAGTAAGCAAGGTTCCTTAATAGTTTATGGATGTTATAAAATAACATGCACACATGATACGTGCACGAGTCGGCGTCGAGTGCTGAGTGCTAACTGCCGATCCTGTCGAGTGTGTCGAGTGTCGACGCCGAGGCGCGTTGTGCGCGCTTCTGACGATTTTGCTCGCAATAATTTATAAACAATCATAAGTATAAATATTTAGACGTCGAGACGCGGCGGCGTGACGTGTGTGTGTGTATGTGCGCGCCGCGTGGGAGCTCGCCAGCTCTGCACACGCTCCAGAACCGCTCACTGCACTTGTTTTGTGCTTGCCCCCGAGTGCAATGATCACAAAATCGACCGCTTTCGATCTTCATTCATATCGGCGCGAGCGCAGCTATGGTGGCACACGTGATGCGGAAGTGAGGGACGTGAGTTGCCGCGAAAATAAACAGTGTTTGGAGGGTAGTAGGTGAGGGTCGCGGGCGCGGAGCGGCGACGCGGGATGCGAAGTGCGAAGTGTGAGCGTATTTATAGCGCGCCCTCATTGAGGCACGCGCGGCCGCGTGTTTATGCGCGTCGCTATATCGGTGCGCCACAGGCCACTACCACCGCCACTGTAAACAGCCGACAGCTCGAACGATGCAGCGCGTTCCGTCGAACTAGTCGCCAGCACTAGCGTTCAACACGACCCACACTTCACAACACTACCACTATCGATCGAACATTTTTGATAGTACAGTGTAGGCAGAGGACAAAGACTCGCCGTGAGACGCAGAACAATGATTAGATAAGTGACCGCGGGCCGAGTGAGATCAGATTGGATCGCTGGGCGTCGACCCACTCGCTGGGAGATGCACTCGGTGAACCACTCCACTAAAATCATTCCGTTGCGACGCGACCTACATTCACACCAAGCGACGTAAACGTTAGTCTGCTAACGAGGCGGCTGGCGCAGCTCTCGTGTGTGTGAGTGTTCACGCGGGGACGGCGTCGGCGACCGGCGACCGGCGGCCGACGACGACGATGCGCCGCCGCCGGCCGCGGCTGGTTCGCGCTCTCACCCGCTGGCACCGCACGCGATGAAGCGCTCGACGGTGGCGGCGCGGCGCGGCGGTCAATACCGGCCGCGGGACAGAGGCGGCGAGGGGGGGAGGAGAGCGGCACATGCGCGAGCGACCGATCGATCAGCGAGCGACGGCTCACCTGCCCGTAGCCTGACGGGCGGAGCGGCGGCGGGCGGCTCGCCGGCCACGCCGGCGCTAGCGAGCGCGCGGGCGCGGGCGCGGCATGCGGCGAGCGCGCGGCCGGCTGCGGGCGAGGCGGCGGCGAGGGCTGCACGGGGACGGGCCGCGGTCGGGGCGCGACTGACGCGGCCGGCGATGAGAGTGCGCGCTTGCCGCCCGCCCTCCGCACCGCCCGCCCC
Organism: Laothoe populi; assembly: GCA_905220505.1. NCBI lineage: Eukaryota > Metazoa > Arthropoda > Insecta > Lepidoptera > Sphingidae > Laothoe > Laothoe populi. Next base: position 19,628,859 of record HG992161.1, on the reverse strand, counting down.
CGCACCATGCGCGCGCCGCCCGCTCCGACCGCCGCTATGAATGAACCGGCGCAGGGCGCGTCGCATCGGCCGCGTACGCGGAGTGAACACGAACCGCGCCCGGCTCGTCTACACTCGACACTAGCGCATTCGTGCGTGATGCCGAAATATAACGGGTGCTAGGGAGAGCCCATATGTTCGCTTTACCGATTCATTGTTTACAGTATCAGACGGGTATCCCCGCACGAGTACGTACATATAAAAGCTATCAGGTCGCTGGCGGCCGCAGCGGCACTGTAGGGCGCCGGCGGAGGGCGGGCAGGTCTACGCGCGTGCTACGTAGCGGCGCGGCCGCACGGAACGCTACGACTTCCCCGCACTCCCGGGTGTCGTCGCTGCACTGACATGGCTCATGGTGGCTCCGTTAGCTGCTGCGCGTACATAACTCGATGCTACACATATTTGAACGCATACATGTACAACGTTGTGTATAGTTGTAGACGACCACATAGTAGTTTAGTCAAGATAAATATGCGATAGAGATGTAGATATACCCATACATTACCGCCGATTTCCGGATTTACATAACACTTTTCGTAACGCAAGCCTTACTAAAGAACGATAACACAAAGTTAATAATTACAATTGAGAAAATACTAATATAACAAGAAGCATTCTAATTTAATCAGTTATCGAAAAGTATTAAAAAATGCTGAAACGATAAGGTGAGTAAGGCGCGCTGGGTCAATAAGGGCGGGCGAGCGAGTAGGCCGGGGCGGCGGGTGTAGGGCGGTGGATGGGGGGCAGAGGGGGTCGTGCGGGAGGTGGCGGGAGCGATCGATGGGCGGCGGGAGGCGGCAGTCGCGGCCGGCGCGCCGCTCGGAGCTGAGGTGGGCCGTGCGACACCCGCCGCCGCAGCAGGTGAGCCCGCCAACGTACGAACACATACCGCGAGTCACGACGGCGAGCTGCCAGCCCGAGCGTCGGCTCCGGCCAGGGGCCGCGGCCTCGTGCGGCAACACGGCCGCGGTACTCCGGCGCGAGGGAGGTGGCTGCGGCTGTGCGGGCGCGGGGGTGCGTGCGAGACGAGGGTGGAGCACGATCGATCCGGCGACCGCCCGCACCACCGCGCCACCCCGCTGCGACGTGTCGGCCCTGTGCCACGGGGCTCAGGGTGCACATTCGCGCGAGCCGCGACAGAGTACCGAACGCTCGGCGGCCCTATGGAGTAGCGGGTGGGTCCGCGCCCCCACGGATGCACGGCTTCACCCCGGCTGCGGCTGCATGACTCGCGCACGCACTGAGATGTCCATCTCCATAGGCAGCGTTGATGACATTTGCGACGCAATGGGTGACGTCGGGATCATTCCATGCGTAATCTCCTATATCATACACCCTGGCTGACACCTTGACACCTGCCAACGCTCTCTGGGGGCGGACATGGGGAGGCGGGAGACTCAGGAATACGTTTATTAATGAGTTGGCTTTGTATCAATTTACATTCAATTACATAGTAGAGCCCGCGACATACGTATGTTATGGTTGCTAAATCAGAAACTGTGTTGTGTGTTAGAAAGCGTAATGGTTGCAGCGGTAGAGCGGAGCGATGGATGGCAGCGCGGTGGGAAACGTCGCGTCCCTCACCATGGACTGCGAGGACATGTTCAAGGAGATCACTAAGAAGCTTTACGGCGAAGAGGCCAGCGTGGGCGTCGGCGTGGGTGGCGTGGTGGGCGTAGAGTTCCCAGCGGCGGAACGCGACCTCGACGACGAGCTGCGCCCTGAGGAGCACATCACCGCCTGGGGCCTCGCCGCGCTCATGCAGAACGGCTTCCCACCACCAGGCATACTGCAGGTGAGTGCTGCACTCTCTGACGACTACACGGTTACAAATTACACGATGTGTTTCCACTCCAGCATCAACTCATTATTACGTACGTGGTGTTTCCAGGCGAACTTTACGCCGCGTATCGACCCTACTGCGGAGGACCGGTGGACGGCGGCGGAGGAGCCACTGGCCTGGGCGCACTCGCGCATCGCCGCATACAACCCGGCGCAGCGGCTCTTTAAATGTGCACATTGCGAGTGCGTTGGATTCCTGGCGCGCGTGGCGGAGCACTGGCTCGGCACTCACTCCCAGGCGCGTGCGTTCCAGTGCCCACTGGCGGGGTGTGGGTTCGCATCAAGTTGGGCACGCGGCGTGCGACAGCACCTGGCACGCGACCATCACTCGGACCCGACCGCCGCCGATCAGCTGCTGCGCGACAACCCCGCCCTCGACGACCTCACGCGCTACCTACAGAGGCTCAAGAACAAGGTGTCAAGCTATACCTTTAACTATATTTAGTCTGATTCGTTTCGTTCTTTTTTTTAACCTGGCACAGAAAACGGACCGCACTCCACACTCAGTCGATGTGTGAGGTTGGTCGATACTCTAATTGGAGGTCCACAGTGCCCTCCAATCAGAGTATCGAGTAGCGACAGACAATCTATCCCCCGCTATAAATAACAAAGGCTACAATATGTTACCAGGTGGAATCAATGCGTAACGAAAGGAGAAACAGTGGCAGTGAGAGCGGCCACGCTGAGACAAACAGCAATGGGTCGGCAGGCGGCGCCACGGGCGGGTCAGGTGCCGGGGGCGGCGCGGGGGAGGGAGGCAAGCGGTACGTGTGCGGTGCCTGTCCGTACGCCACCGACCGGCGCGACCTGTTCACACGTCACGAGAACATACACCGCGACGAAAAACCTTTTCACTGCTACCTGTGCCAGAAGCAGTTTAACCGTGCCGATCACGTGAAGAAACATTTCCTACGCATGCACCGCGACCAGCCGTATGACTTGAACCGCATCCGGCGCGCAGCCGTCAAACCACTGCCGCAGCAGCAGCCACAGCCTGCGCTGCACTACTACAAACCGCCGGCAGAGCCTCCCCCCGCCCCCGCACCTGCCGCCGCCACCGCGCCCGCCCCGCCCCCCTCAGACTACCGCACGCCTTCCACGCACTCCGCACAAGCCGCACAATCCGCGCCCGTCAAGCTTGAGCGCACGCCCCTTAAAACGGAGCCGGCGCCGGCGGTCATCATGCACAAGCCTGCACCGGCGCCGCCCGCGCCCGCAGCTCAGCCGACACAAGCGCCAGCCCGACGCAAAGTAAGTGTCGACTTTTACATCCGTGTTGCACGTGGCGCCTTGCGTTAAATGAGCTCTATTGACTGATGCAGGGCGAGCGACGGTACGCGTGCTGCTACTGCGCGTGGTCAGGTGTCGACAACTGGTGTCTCAAACGGCACCTCAACACGCATCTGAAGCCGTTCGCGTGCGCGCTGTGCGAGTACAAAGCGGCGCGCGCCGAGCGGCTCGCCACGCACGTGCACAAGGTGCACAACAAGAAGTCCTGCGGGAAGTGCCCTTTTCTGGCGGATGACCAGCACCAGCTGGCGACCCACCTGCGCGATGCACAGTGAGTGTCTCACCGTGACTGTGACAGTGTGCGCCCGTGCCGGCCGTTCATAGTGCCTCTTATGTCGACAGCCACATCGAGAGCCGCAACCTGAAGGTGCCGACGGGAGCGGGGCGCGGCGCAGGTGGCGCTGGCGGCGTGTCGTTCGGCGGCGGCGCGGTCACACTGGTGGCGGAGGCGGGCGGCAGCGGCAGCGCCGGGGCCGGGGCGGGCGGCGGTCGGCGGCGCGAGCAGCGTGCTGCAGGCGCGGCGCGACTCTTCGGCTATTTGGAAGCGTCGGACGGATCCGGCGACGAGTACGAGCCGCCGCCGCTGACGAGCGAGTTCAGTGCGAGCGGCGCGGGGGGTGTGGGCGGCGCGGGGGGTGCGGTGGTAGCGGGGGGTGCGTCGGCTGGTGCGCAACACTACACACGTGACAAGGAGAACGCGGCGCCGCTGCACCACGCCGTGCATCACGACCATTGCCTGCGCTACTAGCACATGCTCAACCCCCGCCCCCCGCCGCCGCCCCCGCACACCCTCACCCCGCACCAGCGCCACTCGGCACCCTCGCTTGTCGTGCTGCGTCCAGTTTGTTGATCGGCACGCGTGCCTTTAGAGATTGCGGTCGCGCTGATATTGTTAAGTGTTATAAATCTATTCGTTAAATATAATATAATGTTTCACAAACGGATTATGTACAAAATATTAATTATTATTAATAATAATTAAATGCTATGGTACTCACCAGATCCTTTAATTTCTAAATTATAATTGGCTATTTGACAACATTGAAAATACACTGCAAATTGTGGTCATCCTGTTAGACAATAGCTTAAAAAACCATACTTCACTTAATTTTAAACAAAATAATGTATATTTTTTGCAAATTAAACGAAATAAAATACAACATTTATTTAAAATTTTATCTGTGATGTGAACGCTCTGTGATTGGTTGCAACTCTGGTGACGTCACACGCAAGTAAACATAGTAGGGATGTGACATTGAGTGAAAAAAAAAACGATTTTTCTCACTTGAATAATAATCGATTTTAGAAAAATCGATTTTTAATACGAAAAATAATCGTTTTTTTTTTTTAAATTTTGCGTAATATGTTTTTCTCTGTAGTAAGAAATTAATATTAACAATTTATTAGGAGTCTTCAGTTTGGCATAGAAGTCACCCATTTCACCGCTGTAGGAATCCTTGGTACGAGACATAGCTTTCCCTATGTCTTCGTACGTTGGGGCGTACACTTGTATAACCTTCAGAGTATATTTTTAAAATAAGGTACGCCACTCGAGCTGATACGCTGCCAACTTCCACAGCGTTGCTTTTTAGTGACTTGTGGATAATAAATCCGACGCCACCTTGGGATGGTTGGTGTCCTTCTCGGAAGTAGAGTAAGTGACCAGAATCTAGGGCCATCTTCTCCTCACCCTGTCTTCGGATAGCCCTACGATATGCCAGTTAATGTGACTTAGCTCTTCTTCCAACACAGCGATGTGCTCGTCCAACCGCAGAGAGCGTCCGTTGTACGTCGCCAAAAATTGTTTTTTGTGGTACCCTACCGTAGCCCGGGGATTGTAATGGGTGCCTTCAATGCCAATGTACAATAGTACAAGGACACGGCGAGTCGAGGGTAGGATCATGCGGCTATGGGTGCAGGAATCACAGGGGGCAAATGCTAGTCAACTTTTTCGAGACCCGGGGCCTCTTTTTGATGAATTCATTTTTCCAGAGGAAGTAGACTTGGCAAAGCCCCAATAATGTCACCAGGAATGAGAGCGACTTCATTATGACTAATAAGCGCCAAATATTCAGAGATTTGTCTGTGATCACCGACTAGTAAGAGGTACTCTGAATATAAAAGTATTTTTTTTTATTGGTAAATTATTTTGTAGCTCATTACGGTTACGATTGTCTTTACACGCTTTATACTAGCTACAATTGTATCCAAGTAGACTAAGTATATATGTAACGGAATCCTTCAACGTTATGTTCACCACCTTCAAGACATCAGATTTACTTGAATATTTACACACGTATCAAGGACCTATGATCAGCAGGTTCACCAAGATATTAAAAAATATTAGGTATTATTTTAAATTATATTTTTTATGTGGTCTTAATTTGTGATCGAATATTTTATTATAAGTATGTACGTTTGATGCTGTTTCGAGACTAAAAGCATAAAATAAATTATATTTAAAAATAACACGCTTAATTAGCTAGCCGAACTAAAAAGTTGAAAATAATATTAATTTCCTTGCGAAAAATTATAACTTAAATAAAAACTAAAAAATATCACGTTTTAAGGTTAAGGTTTTCAAATATAATTCCAAGATCTTTGAATCTAATAAGTTCATTGGCACACTGTTTAACGAAGAAAGGATATATGCCAGACCCTTAGAAGAGTCAAGATTTTTAATAAAAAATATCGAAATATCGATATTTTGTTTCGATATATCAAACTCCGATATTGATATATTTAAAAATATCGATATATCGAAAATCCGATATTTTTAAAAATATCAACATCCCTAGTTATTAGCTTGTTTACTTGCATGTGACGTCACACCAGCGCCATTACAGAAATAGCGTTTTTGCCGCGGTTTTGGAGATTTAAACTTTAACATTGATTTTTATTAAAAAATACTGTATATTTTCCTGAAATATCAATGTAGTGTGCTTATTATGTAATAAAGAATAGTTTTAAATCATTATCGAAAATGAGTCAAATAGCCAATTTACATAGGACAGTATTAAATATTTAAAATATTCCATGTCAGTACCTGCGCTGAACCTAGGATAGGGGTAGGGACTCGACCCAGCAGCTGCCCGGATAGCGGTCATCCGGACGAGTAGATGCTGGGTCGTCAGACCGACTAGTCCAGCCACAGAGAAGGGTCGTGATTGTGAACAGATTGCGATGGTTTTTATCGCCCGATCAGGTTTGCTACTTGTATAAAGCACAGGTACCTACAGGTGGGAATGGAATACTGCACAGTTCCGGCAAGTGCCTGCTCGACGCTTTGGATGGATTGTATCGGCGGGCCATCCGCATTATGAATGATGCAGACGTAACCAAGCTAAAGCAGGGATAGTTCTTTGCTTGCCATGTAGGTACTGCCGGCTGTATCATGACGAATGCTTCTTATCCAATTAGTAATTTACTTACTACTATTCAAGTCTTTAATTAGACCACCAGTTATATGGAATCCTTATTATGATAATTTCTCTGACCAAATTGAGATGGTTCAGCGCAAGTTTCTACGAGTTGTTAATTATAAATGTTTTCGTGCAAGATCTCCATATATAAACTTGTTGGAGAAATTTTCCCTTACATCACTTAAGGCGAGAAGAATGTTCTTGAATAACAACAAATTTTCAACAAATCTGGTGGTCCGGATCTCATACCACCTATATTTATTCTCAAGTGTGCTGAGAGTTTGGTGATACCAATTTGTATGTTATTTAGGCGCTCCTTATCTGAGGGTATAGTACCAAAAATATGGAAATCCGCATTTGCCACCCCTGTTTTTAAAGGTGGGGATAAAGCTGAAGTCTCTAACTACCGTCCGATTTCAAAATTATGTTTATTTTCTAAAATATTGGAGAGAATAATACACTCGGTAGTTTACTCGAAACTGTCTGGCAAAATTGGTAACGAACAGCACGGATTTGTCCGACACCGTTCGACTACGTCAAACTTAATTCTTTTTAATGAATATATAACTGAGAATATGGCTACCGGTGCTCAGGTTGACGTAATTTACACAGATTACAGTAAGTGTGACCGGATAGACCACTGGGTACTTTTACAGAAATTAATGTATGCCGGCATACATGGAGACCTTCTTCGTTGGTTTATTTCGTACATTAATAACCGAACACAGGCAGCCGTTGCATATGGCTATACTTCCACTTGGAATAGCATACCATCTGGCGTTCCGCAGGGTTCAATTTTAGGTCCGCTGCTATTTACGATATTTATATCCGATATTAAAACATGTTTTTTAAATTCAACTATCCTGCTGTATGCCGATGATATGAAGATAATAAAACCCGTACGTAATATTCTCGATGTCATAGAACTCCAACAAGATCTTGATAGATTCTCCAGCTACTGTACTCAAAATAAACTACAATTAAACGTTTCGAAATGTTTCTATGTTACTTTTTCCAGATCTAAGAATATTATAAGTGGCTTACGCTACACTTTTTTTAATACGGCTGTTAAAAGAGTATCCATTATAAGAGATTTGGGTGTCTTTCATGATGAGAAATTAATATTTAACAAGCACATTGACCACATCATAGATAAAGCATCGAAAGCACTGGGTTTTGTTATTAGATCTTCTGCCTGTTTTCAATCTATAAAACCCATAAAAGTTCTTTATTGTTCATATGGGCGTAGCCACTTAGAATATGCATCGCAAGTCTGGAATCCACAATACAATATTTACACTAATAGGATTGAACAACTTCAAAAGAATTTTCTAAAATATTTGGATTTTAAAACCCATCAATTAAACTCAGGTTACCACCAGCGTTGCAAGAAATATCACTTCCTACCTCTGGAAAGAAGACGCAAAATAAGCGACATAAGTTTTTTACTAAAGTTAGCCCAGGGATCCATTGCCTGCCCTGATTTATTATAAAAAAATTCTCTGCGAACGAATCTGCTTAACTTCAGACAAAGACCTCTTTTAAGTATACCCTACTCAACAAGTAAATACAGGCAAAATGCTTATCTCTTGCGAAGTTGTAATAGCTTCAACGGATTGAATTTGAATCTTAATATCGGCTTGTTCTGCACCACTGCCAATGAAGCTAAATGCACACTAGCTCAAGACTTTTTTGTTTAGTACTTTGTGATTCCGTTCTCGACTCATAGTGTAATAATTTAATATTAAGATGTTTGTAACATAACTCATTCGATTATTTATTGGTGGAGGTTTGTAATTAGCAATTTAAGTTAATTAGAAAAATACTATTCATTATTTGTTATTAGTCTGTAAGCCTTTCGAATATTAAATAAATAAATAAAATGATGTTGTACAACATCTGTAATAATATGATAATATGCATAATATGATACTATATTCGTATCCGCCTGGATAGCGACCACCGTACACAGGGTGTAAAACCCGCCATAGTGGCAAAGTGTGTCGCGTTCCGGGATCAGCCAGTGTACATCCGGTTTTTCTCGGGGGTCTAGAGTTGGGGTACAATGTTTGGCCATTTTGCGGCCTTCTGAGTACTCTTGACACTAGACCCTCGACCGCTTCTTCACCTTCTTGCCCATGGCGTACTGTGAAGGAGCAAGCCGGCATGATTGTGTTGAGTAGCGGGGGATGGATCGTCTCTCGCTACTCTAATTGGACCGCACTGCGCTTACCATCAGGTGCAGTGCGGTCACTTTGCTGGGCTAGGATAAAAAAAAACTATAAAGTCAATAGATACAACTGTCTCGGACAAATTATATCTTTCACAGATCAGATGGATCAAGAAATAGAAATCAGGATATCCAACTCATGGAAAACTTTTCCACTGGACTCTAAAAGAAATCATGAAGGATGACAGATATCCAATCGCCGCCAAAAGAAAGCTCCTTGACATCTGTATCCTTCCCTGCTTAAGATATGGATGCCAAACGTGGTCTATGTCTCAGAAACTTAAATCATGCCAACGTAGAATGGAAAGAAGCGTATTAGGATTACAATTACTTGACAAAATTCGAGCATGCGATATTAGAAAAAAGACAAAGATAAAAGATGTAGCAGTACATACTAAAACACTAAAATGGAAGTGGACTGGGCACATGATGAGAGAGAGAACGAACAAGTGGACAAGAACGGTAACAGAATGGACCCCGAGAATTGATCTCAAGAGGAAAAGAGGCGCACAAGCGAGAAGACGGGTCAACGAAATAAGAGCTTTTGTTGGACCCCTTTGGACAAGAATAGCTCAAGACCGCATAGAATGGAAAAGACTGGAGGAGGCCTTCGCGTCTGCTGACGCACTGGAAATCAATAAAGTGACCGATGTGCTAGATATTTTATAATTTAGAAACTAACTTTTTTCAGTAAATAAAGGCTTAATAATAATAATAAAAAAAACTATAAAGTACTGGCCGTTAAAAATATTATGTTGTTATTCTTTTTTATTATTTCGGTCTTTCATAATTACTACTTACATTTCTAGTGACTTCTAGATGCTTCTAGCTAATAAAAATGCAAGGTTTGTTTGTTCCTACATACTCTTGGGTACGTCATCATGACGTCACTGTCATTAGTCACTTAAGTACCAGGCTGTCATAAATATAAGGAGATTTGTTTTAGTATTTCGGTCTTGCATAATACTATATGTACTGGCCACAATTATTTTGTTTTTCTTTTCAGTAATTCGGTCTTGCATAATACTTTCACATACTGGCCACAATTATTTTTTGAAGTTATACGAGAGTAGGCAACCTAATAAATACTCTTATGACTTTATAAAATTTTGAGAGTGAAATTTTAAGATGCGCGCGTACTATGAACTATCCGTATGTATTATTTATTGATATAAATTAAAATATTAATAATTATTAAAATTATTAATATTTGCATTCAATTAAAAACTATTTTTAATGATGGCAAAGAAGAGTAACTTGTCACGCGCGTATATAAGTACACGCACCCATTTTTTTTTTAGTTTTTTCTCTGTCTTGTATAGAGCTTTTCAACAAAATTAGACGGCATCCGTGGCGCAGAGGGCGAGTAGCCAGCTTAGAAACGAGAGGCCGTGGGTTCGATCGCGCACCGAGACAAATGTTCGTGTGACATACTGATATTTGTTCTGGCTCTGGGTGAGTAGTAGTTGTTGATACTCACGATACAGGTTTGACCTTGTGTGGAGTCAGAACTATTTGTGTGACTGTTGGGTGTATTTATTTACTATTTAAAATCAATCCTACAAACTGAATAACAAATATCAAACTCTCGGTAGCGCTGTTGTAATTGCGCATGCTTTGCGAGTTACGACTGCTGTGCTGAGGTCTCGGGTTCGATCCCCGGGTCGGGTAAAGTAATATGGGGTTTTTCTATCTAGAAATTCTCGGTATTAGCCCGGAGTCTGGTATGGCGATAGGCTCGCACGCTATCACATCATAGGACCGAAATTCGGCGAATAGTGGATATAGTGATTACACATCTGCCTACCCTTTCGGGGATTACAGGCGTGAGTGTATGTGTATGTGTGTGTGTGTGTGTGTGTGTGTGTCACCATTTTTGAGTCAGTGATTTACAGAAAAGTAGTTGATTAAATTCGCTCTACCCAGAGCTAGGCTAGGCCAGTCTAGGTTTAGCCTGCTTAGGGGTTGATGTGAATTTCCGCAGAAAGAAGAAAGCAGACATAATTACGAGTATTTGAAAAACATGGGTGCGTGTGTGTTCTTTGGCATCATTAAAAAATAGTTTTTAATTGCATGCAAATATTAATAATATTTAATTTATATCAATAAATAATACATACGGTCTACGGATAGTTCATAGTACGCGCGCATCTTAAAACTTCACTCTCATGATTTTCTATTTACAAATAACATTAGACAAAGATTTATGTGTCAGCGGCAATGTCCACAGGCCGGGGTTGTGAGAGGGCTTACACATCCCTCTCCGATCTCCAGATATTGTCAGGATGCTCATCGTATAATAGTTCGGTAGTAAAACAGGAGATTAACACTTCAGACTTTAGAGTTTATTAAACTACTGCCAGTTCGGAATGCAGTCATCCATGGGGAAGAGCTGGCAAGAAACCCCATGGTTGCTCTTTTACACAGCACAAACTAAGTTACTATAACTGATACTAATTACAGTCTCACAACACGTTAACTTATTACATTACACAGTATTTCGGCATTACGACCTCTAAGTTACTAGCTATTCAAGATTGAATATGGAATTCTTCTCAAAATGACAAGGTGCACGCTTTTATTATGATATTTTCTATAGTGCCCCACTCGTCCGCGAGATCACGCGATAAACTCGTCAAATCCACCCTCAAAATAGCAAAACAAGTGGCGGTACACATTTTACAATAAAACGAGTTAAAAGTTCAATTGAGTATCCGTTTTCATGTTGCTCCGACATATGTAAAACAGACTTGTTTGCTCCACTGTATAAAAAGCTAGGAACAGCGGCATAGAATAACAGTAATTGTTGCATAGTGATAACAGGCGGAAGTTCTGAAAGTAATACCCTGTAAGCTTTGAAAATACTTGTGAACTGAATATGTGTTGCTAGTGGAGTATCTAAGAGCTAAGTATTATTTGTTATTACATTTGTGTGTTTATGAATTGTATGTTATGATTGAGATTCTGGAGATATAATATCATATCAGAAGTTTCTTCCCCACTTCTTCTAATAATAATAGCATTTCCGAAGTGGAGTAATTACTAAAAGATCGTTGTGGCATTAATTATTAAAAGAGATTGCCTTTGATACATTGTTTTATTGCTCTAAGAATATATGGCTATTCTATATGATATACCCTATAAACATAGTCTAATCCAATTGTGGAAAATATGATAAATGGAAGTATTTTAAAAGATAATTAAAACACTATGAATATATATTTTCATATTATAAATTATTAAAGAACATAATGATGATATATCATAATGTATTTGTTTATATTCAGTTAAATAAAGGCCATCTATAAATATAATCATATACATATGGTTTAGATTAATTGTTCATTTAAAGAAAGTCCTTATTTTTCTAACACGCGCATCTTAAAATTTCACTCTCATGATTTTATTTTTTGAAGCTATACTTTAGCTTCAAAAAATAATTGTGGCCAGTATGTGAGAGTATTATGCAAGAATTAGAGAAAAGACAAACAAAATAATTGTTTATTTATTTATTTATAATTAATTACACGAATGCTTACAGTAGAAATATACCGAGACGCTTAAGTGCAAGAATTTATGTACTATGAAATGCTAAAACTAACAATTTTTAGTAAAAAAAAAAATTATACAATGAAAACAATTTCTTACTTATACACTATTGTAGGAACACAAAATTAAATTTAAAAAAAAAACAAATTAAAAACATATTAAAAATTACATTACAAACATATTAAAAATTAAATTAAAAATTAATTAAAATACAAATTAAAATAAATACAAATTAAAAATTCAATAAAAACAAATTCAAAATAAATTAAATACAAATTCAAAATAAATTAAATACAAATTCAAAATCAATAAAAACAAATTCAACATTCAATAAATACGAATTATATATCAAATAAAAAATGACAGTAACATACATAAATATGCATTCCTATGCGTGATACGACTGATATCAACAAATATGTCAGCATCTTGTCTACTCTCAAGATATGCGTTTAACAAAGCTATAGCTTTAGCAGTAGGATTGTTAGTAGAGTGCCAAGTAGATGGAGCAGCGAGCAGGTGGTGCCTTCTCCGGCCAGCGGCGCGAAGGTATTGGTTAGGGACGTACAGATGAATGCTCTCCAGAACAGACGGATTGTCAATCTTTTGTCGCAACAGTAACACACACAATAGAAGCTAATTTGCGTCTAAGTTCCAATGTGCAATAGCCAACCATCCCGGTGACAAAGAGGGAAGGATACAAGAATGGATAATATCCATACATCTGACGGTATATGTGCCGACAAAATTTCTTGTGGATTTTCTCAACCATAAGTGTATACATTTTTTCACGGGGATCCCATATAACAGCGTTATATTCTAACTTGCTTCGAACATACGAATTATATAAGAGTTTCAGTACGCTCGTTTTTCTGAAATGTGCGGAGGTTCTGATAATGAAACCCAATGACTTGTGAGCAGCTTTACAAGTGTTTACAATGTGCTCATGAAAGTTCAGTTTGGAGTCCATAGTAATGCCCAAATCTCGTATGGATGTAACTATATCTAGTTTTAAACCACCCAGTGTATAACTCATTGTAAGTGGTGTTCGGGAACGCGAAAAAGTAATAACACTACACTTAGATGAGTTGAGTGGCAACTTATTTCTTTCACTCCACCTTGCAACCGCATCAATGTCATTCTGCAGTGCATCACAGTCCTTGTCATGCGAGATAGACATAAACAATTTCACGTCGTCAGCAAACATTAAACACTTTGCATTACGTAGAATGCAGGGTAGATCGTTAATCATGATCAAGAACAGTGTAGGTCCCAGAGTACTACCCTGACTAACGCCAGAACGAGTGTAATACTCACTGCGAACAACTGAACAACACTGCGCTATTTTAACATATTGCTTACGATCTTTGAGGTAATCGGCAAAAAATGCAAGGAGCTGGGAAGAAAAACCTATTGATGAGATCTTCTGCAACAGGATATCATTATCGACAAGATCAAACGCTTTACGAAAGTCTAAATATGCCGTGTCAACTTGGGAGCTTGCGCTCATTCTTGTGCATACATAGTCGACGAAATTGATATGGTTTGTGAGAGTGGATCGCGCTGGACGAAAACCATGTTGCGGCTCAACTAAGCACTTACTGATTTGCGGGAAAATACAGTTGTTGATTACTGATTCAAACAACTTTCCAAATACTGTAAGAACTGCTATAGGCCTAAAATTAGTGACATTCACAGACGAGCTACTTTTTGGTACACGAGTGACTCTTGAAGTTTTCCATTTACTAGAATATATACCACACCGAAGAGACAAATTGTACAAATATAGGAGAGGCTCCTCAAATACCGAAGAACAGTCCTTCACTATGAATGATGGTATAACGTCAGGTACACAAATAGCGGAGCTTTTGAGTCTGCATACCGCTCGACGTAGTTCGCGCACGCTAACGTGATCAAGATTGATACCCGTAGCACTAAAATTAGTTGCATTTAGTTCAGCCGACGCTGGATGTAGACTTGGGGTACACTTATGGAACACAGAACTAAAATACTCTGCGAACACCTCCGCGGCTTCTTGCCCCACTACTGACTTATCTTTAAAGATGAATTCCCTGGACTGATAGCGATTTTTTCGTCTCTCTTTCACATATTTCCAGAAATTTGAAGGATCGCGTGCTATGTTTAGTTCAATAGAATGTATATAATTTTTATAAGCCCTATTAATAAGCTCTTTAACCTTACATCTATAGAATTTATACAATTCTTTATTCACTTGCAACCGCAACTTTTTATGCTTTTTTAAGTTAAAATACTTTAATTTAATGTAATGAATTATTTGAGCGTTGTACCACTTAGGATATACATATCTACGATTTTTGCAGCTAACGCTTTTAGGAGGAACATGTTTGTTTATTACGTAATACAATTTATCATAGAACATATCAACCGCCATATTAACATCTTGTTGACATGTTAAATCAGACATAGAAACTTTCGTGTCACTAGACCGAATGGCGTGGCTCAGTACGAAAATCATGTGCACATTTTGAGGAAACATGTATGTATCCAATGCCTTGACGCCCAGCGTGAGCTGCAATAAATACGACCTAAAACTGTGTGGTTAAACTGTGGGTTGGCCCTTTTTTTTTTTTTTTTTTTTGTTGTCGCGGGGAAAGCGTTTTATTACTGCCGCCCGCTCCGGAGGGAAGCGGATTAAGAATAAAACGGGTATGCTGGACTAGCCGGTCTTACGACCCAGCATCCCCCTCGCGCAGATGATGGCTATCCGTGCTGCCGCTGGGCCGAGTCCCTAACCCCTATATACAACCCACCCGACACTACCAGCTAAAACCCCGCGGTGGCCTTCTTCGGCGCTTACGGAGCGATCCCGGGGTATTCTAAGGAGTGCTAGAATTGCAGCCGGAATCGCCCCTGCGCGGTGCTGCGTAGCAGCCCATCTCCATGGAGGGCTAAGGAGCCCCCGCGCACCGAACAACGACAGCGAACGAGGCCTGACCCGCGCTGCCGTCCATCTCGGGGTCGCACGATGCTCCGAATTTGGGAGTGCATCGATACGGGCTGACAGCCCTCCGCTGCGCGCCCGCGACCCCCGATGGCCCCTATTAGTCGCCTCGTACGACAGGCAGGGGTTACCGTGGTGGAATTCAAACGCCCCCATTCCACAGGGCGGGAGACGCCGGTCAGTCGTCCACCCGGCGCCTCCTACGTCTTCTCTGGCGGCGGGAGGGATCATATCGTTCCCGATCCCTCTCAGCACTCTCCTTCTGCGAAATGACGTTCTCGCAGAAGTGGGCCACCGCACGCCAGGACCTCCGGCTGGCGACCATGGACGACACCACGGCCGGCAGCGAGAGGTCTCCTCCAACGACTGCTCTGAGAGCGCTGCGCTCTTCGTCCCAGGCTGGGCACTCCTCCAACGTATGTTGGGCCGTGTCCTCGCGGCAGTTGCCACAGTGGTGGCACACGGCGGACACCTCTTTTCCGATCCGACACAGGAACGAACCGAAACACCCATGGTCCGTTAATACCTGTGTCAGTCGGAACGTAGGCGCCCCGTGGCGCCTGTCTAGCCATCTCTTTAGGACAGGACGCACTGCTGCGACAGTCCTCAAGCCCGCAGTCGGGCTCTCCAGCCTGGTATGCCAAAACTGTGGGTTGGCCCTAAGTGTACATGACGCGCGTCGCCATGCATTGTAGTTGAAAAATAGGACATGACGCGACGTTTCGACTCTGCGCCAGTTTGAGTTGACTCTTACAGCTACTCTTCTAGACAACTGTTCTGTACGTCCTGTGACAGGGCTTTTAAAACAAAATTACGGCTAGCTAGTCACATATGCTCACATTGGCGAAAAAAACTTATTCCAAAAGTGCAAGGTTCGCCGTCGAAGGATACTTCTTGGAGGACATCATCATCATCATCATCAAGTTAGTTATGGATACAATATTGAATGGTTCGAATTCGAGATGTACGTCTCGGACGGTCTGTACCAGTCGAAGCAGTTCGAGCGATAACCTTCGAGAAATGTTCGAATGGTAATTTTCAGAATAGCTCAAATATTTTGATTTCGAATTCTATTTTTAAAATATTTTATTTATGAACATTTGACATTGTACACTGACAATCAAAACCTTCGAGAAACACCGGACTCGACATTTCCAGAATAGCTTAACTTTACATTCACTCGAAAAAGTTCGAATTTGAATTATTTTTTTTTCGTATACGAAGTTGATTGGAGTGCGTGAGAATTTTCTCCCTGAGTTCTAACATCTCTTGGTAATAAGCAACATTAAAATAGTTATTTACCAAAATAATTGATTTCACTTGACATTTGATGTTTTGACAGTTGTTATGTAAACAATAAAACAAAATGAATGAAAATCTGCGGCAGATTTTCATCCATCCAAAGTCCAAATTCAAATAGCAATTTTTTATTAACTAGCGTTTTCCCATTCTATGTTTAAGTAATTTCTAAATAACTATGATTTGAGCGGTTAGATTTTTAGCTTTTACCCGCGGACACCCCCCCCCCCCCCCCCCCCATGTAAAAGCTATAGCTACGTCACTGTAGAAGCATCTAGAAGTCACTAGAAATGTAAGTATTATGAAAGACCGAAATAATAAAAAAGAATAACAACGAAATATTTTTTAATGGCCAGTACTTTATAGTATCATGAAAGACCTAAATAATATAACTGTATAGTACTAATTCGGTCTTTCATAATACCATAACGTACTGGCCACATTTAAATGATTAATTTAAATTTTATAATTCAGACCGAAGCTTCTAGCTCTTCTCCTTACATTTCTGCTAGCCTGGTACTTCGGGCAACTTCAGAGGTGTTACTTTTGTGTCACGCGCATCTTAAAATTTCACTCTCATAATTTTTTCATAACGCGCCTAAAGAAGTATAACTTAAAAATGATTTCATTTGGATTAGATTTACTGCCTCGCGCGTAGTTTTGATCGTTTCCGCCCACAGTGCGCCGGCGGACCGCACGCGGTACTGGGTTAGATTAGAAAGTAAAATTGCTCCATGCTACTAAAATTCTAAGATAGTAATAAATAAATAATGTAATTAAATCGACGACGATCGAGTTTGACGCAGAATTTAATGACGTAGCGCTGTTCAGATTCCTCCACCTTAGATCGCGACACGTCTTAACAGAGGTTCCGGACATCGGTCTCACTCCCCTCCGGCCGGCGCTCGCAGGGCGCTACCACGCCCACGCCCACTAGGTGGCCCGACCACCTTCCACCGCTCAGTGCGTGCTACAGAAGTACCATGTGTACATGACTGCAGCAAGTAAAGCGAAATGAAACGACACGTGCGTATCAATAATACTGCTTTATTGAGTATTTAGTTACAAGAGATATAGCACATTACAGAGTACAGAGTACATAGTGTCGTCGCGGACTCGTGTCGCCGTGGACTCGTGGACTTGCGGTCTCGTGGACTCGCGGACTCGCGGACGAACGACGGCTGGCCACATATGACGGCCTAAATTACATCAAAAAATACATCACGATCACATGTATCATGTATGATACAAGCGGATGGCTCCTCGGACTTGTGAGATTCATTCGGCGTCGGCGGGCGGTGAGGCGGCTGGCGGGGGGCGCGGGGTGTGTGTGTGTGCGTGCGGGTGCGGGGTGGGGCGCCGCAGCAGTGCGGGCTTGGCGGCGAGCGCGGGCTTCAGCGAGCCGCCAGTGAGCGTCAACTCCGCGAACTTGGCACACACACGCGCCGTGTTGCGCGCCGGCACCGGGCTGCCCCCGGCACCCCCCGCACCCACCACACCGCCCTCCGTCCCACTCTCTGCACACCCCTCCGAGCGAGACTGCCTGCAACCAACCACCAACGAAAACACTCATTCATTATACTTATACCGAGTGTATAAAATAATGAATAATAATAATAAATAAAAAGCACCATGTATAGCGCCGGTAATAACAAACCTATTTGTACGGGCTAGCACCGTACATTTCATTGTCAGCATTTTGAGTACCGCGACGGTTATTAGCCATTTATGTCATTAGTACGCAACTGATTGTCACCCGCGACGCGTGTACTCATAGCAAGCAAATTATTATCACTTTCATCTAGCTATTATATATTCATCTACATTAGACATAGTTTGACATTTAATAAATCACTTAATTAACTAGCTATACTCTTTTACTTAAACTCTACACTATTAGTACAGTTCAAAATCGAAAATTGCCATTTAAATTCTTCCGGCATTTTTGTAGCACGAACTTAAAATTTAATGATTACTTTTAAACTCTTGATAAGGTGTCACCTGATAATCTGACCATTAAATATACTAAGGCATCGCAAGATAGTTCGTTAGCATTTATCAGAGCTCTTCAGGCTTCAGAGGTCATAAAACAAATGATTGCAGAAAAAAATCAAATTACAATTAGTGAGTAACCCGGAGGAGTGAGGAGTGAGGAGTGAGGAGGGTTACGAGTTGTCTGTCTTCACCGACTCCCCGACTCCCCGACTTCCTAGTTCTGCATAACATCTTCGTGCGCGTTAGTATGGATATACAATTGTAATAAGTTGTGATGAACTGACTTGTGATGTGGTTTCTTCTTGAGCGTGTCTCTGTTGTGCACGAAGGTGTCCGCGGAGTCGGCGGCGGGTGCGGGGGTCGCGGGGGGCGGCGCGTTGTCGTCGGGGAGGGGGGGCGCGGCGGTGGCGGCGGTGGTCGCGGGTGAGGGAGAGGGAGAGGGGGACGGTCGCGCCGGCAGGTCCAGCACCAGGTCGGGCGTGCTCTCCGCCAGCCGTCTGCACAACACACAAATACCAACACAAATACTATATACACCATAATATGAATAATACACAGTTACACTTCGGACATGTTAATATTGTATACTTAATAACAAAAATATCAAACACGAGTCGATGCCTCGTGTGTGTGTCTAGTGTCTAGTGTCTAGTGCGAGTGTTCACTGTGCGTGGAGTACCTGCAGTGTGTGGTGGCAACGGTGTGCGCAGGCGCGGGCGCGGGCGCGGGCAGGGTGCCGGCGGCGGGGGAGGCGGGGGCGGGGCACGCCTGCGTCTGTACACATCACACACAGATCTGTAAACACACATCTTGCACCACACCACACCACACCCTACACACTACTGCTACTGGTCCGGAGCGGAGGTGACCGGCTGTTGACCGGTGACCAATACAACTTCAACTACAACTCCTGTATCTCCCTCGCACAACGACACAGCTCATATCATGCATCCTGCAACTGTCATATGCCAATGACCCCTTCCAGCTGATTTAAATATCGGCTAATTTACTTATTTTTGTTCGGATTTACAATATTCTTTCGATAATATTTTTTATGTAATGTAACTTGTATAACGGGGGTGTTATATATAAAAAAGAGGCGGCGTAGATACAAATACGTGTACTCTGTTGTAGCACTGTATATTCAATGAGTACATTACAGGTATAAAAAGAAAGAAAGAAAGAAAAGGGTTTTTATTGTCGGATGTTAAAAAACACATAACAAAAATAGAAAAAAAAGCACAATAATAATTGATCCGACAATGGGAGTCCCTATTCAGCTACATGCTGCAGAACAGGCTAACCCATACTGCAGCGCTGGTTTTCGATAGGGAGCCCAAGCAGTGACGATATCATAGATAGGTTACATTATAAATAACAATACTCGTCGCCGCGGTATGCAGACAACGTCATGCGAACAAGCGGTGAGCGAGGGGTTGCCACCGGCCGCATCGGAGCCCTAGTACCGCGTGAGTCAACTACCGTACTGTCAGCTGTCACTAGGCGCACCGCGCAGAGCGAGTGTCCACACTTATTGTTATTAGTACATATTTAGGGCAATCATTAATCACCTATCTCTGAGTACATATTTAGAGCGACAATTAAGTACCGAGTACCGAGTACCTGCCATCAGTCAGTCTATCAGTATGTACGTTGTGTGACCAGTCAGTCTATATCAATATTAAAAAATATATTGTATTGGTGACATCAGCGCGTCGCCTCGGCGCTCGTCGCTCGTCGCTCGCCTGCTGCTCCGGCCTGGAGGAGCCTGGAGGAGGTCTAGTGGCGCGGGTCTAGTGGCGCGGGTCTAGTGGCGCGGGTCTAGTGGCGCGGGGTACTATAGTGGGTTGTGGCTAACTAAGAGTATAACTTCTATACATCATTAAAAGCTTTGCATTTCAATCTCGGTACACCAATGTTATTAACAGTGCTACAGCATGCATTGCATTAATAAAATTATAAACCACCAAAAGCTCCTTAATTCAAAAATGAATCAATCTAAATGTGGTCTCTGGATGTGGTCATTAATCCCACCAATGGATTCGTCCCAACTGTATATCTAATTGAATATAGATCATTATTGAGTAGTTGTTAACCAATAATAAGGCAAAAAAAATCAATAATAAGGCAAAAAAAGGCAATAATGAGGCAAAAAAGGCAATAATGAGGCATGCCCCACACCATGAGACCATCATGAGGAGTACACTACAAGCTGCCCGCTCGCGTCGGTCCCGCTCCGTGCGTGCTCCGTGCGTCGTGTCGTCCGTGGATCGCTGATCGTTGTTTATATTATTATGTACATATCGAGAGTCGGCGCGGGGGCGCGGGGGCGCGGGGGCGGTGGAGCGGGAGCGGCGGTGGCGGGGGAGAGGAGAGGAGACGTCGCCGCGCCGTCACCGCGACGTCACCGCGTCGGGCCGCCCACCTGCACGGAGCCGCGTCGTCGCTCGTCGCCGGCCCTGTAACAACACCAACACTGTGACTCGTGGCTCCTGGCTCCTGGCTCGTCAGATGCCAGGTATAACGGAACCAGACCGGACCCAATCTTACATTACAACAATGATATGCTGCACTTTGAGCTGTTCTATTATAATTTAAAAAATAATTATCACAAATAAATAAACAATATATAATTTCTTTGACAACGCAAATATACTAAAGCAGGCAGTCGAGTAAAACTCAGCTGACACTTGGTTCAATGACCCGCGCGTTGAACCGAACCCCAGCGCTGGGTCGCGTGGGCCTCTAATGTCGCGCACTTCACGCTTCTTATTATTGTGTCCATGTTTTAGTTGTGTGTTCGATATAGATCAGTAGATGTGTGTAGACTGTCTGATTGTAGATTTGAATACGTGTTATAAATGAAGGGCCGGATCTTATCGCGCAATATTTAATTTTGAATTATTTCCCGATGTTTCAACCGTCCTGTATACCGTATATCATGGTACTTGTTACATTTTTCCGAACACCGATGTCCGTTTCTTTTATTTATTTATACTCTTTATTGTACACTGAACATTTTCTTCCACATTCATACACCTTCTCATACGTTTATGTGTGGTGTGGTGTGGTGAGGTGTAGTGTGGTGTGGTGTGGTGTGACGTGGTGCCTCACCTGTGTCGGTCGCCCGGGTCGCGGTCGGTCCAGTCGCCGTTCTCTCCCTCCTCACTCTGCTCCTCTGGAACCAACAAGCCAATAAACCCACCAGCTCACCAGTGTTTGTACTGACACTCTAGCACTATCACGAGTCCACGACTCCTGTCAACAGTCAACAGTAAGTACAAGGATTATGTTCAATATTTGTTTTTTTGCTTTCAACCGTTATATTTAAAGTATTATATAATGCAAAGTCACAGTACGAGCCTCAACATATAGATGTTTTACGTTTTTTATTCTGGCATGGCAAAATGACCACATTGCACCTGATGGTAAGCATAGTGCCATCCAGTTAGACTATCGAGTAGCGAGAGACAGTCCATCTCCTGCTACTCAACACTATCATACCGGCCTGCTGCTTCACACTACGCCATGGGCAAGAAGGTGAAGATGTGGTCGATGGTCTAGTGATCCTGAAACGCGACACATTTTCGTGTGGCACTATGGTGGGTTTTCCACCCTGTTTATGATGCAAGCTATGAATATCCTACCACCAGTGTGAATAATATGCACACAATATGTATGTGTGTGTGTGCACGTGCACTGACCGTCGTCGTCGTCGTAGAGCGAGAGGTCGTCTCGCGCGTCGTGTTGGTCCTGTCCGTGTCCCTCCCCCTCCTCCTCCCCCTCGTGGCCTGCTCTCCCCCGCACCCCGCCGCCACCACCGCCCCCACCGGCGCCCTCTTCCCGCGCCTCGTCCCGCGCCTCTTGCTCCGCCTCCGCGTCCGCCTCACTGCAAGTATCAACCAACACACAACACACATCAGATCGTTTGTGTTAATTCTAATTTTAAAACATTGATTTCAGGTACGTTTCTTAAAAAAATATATAATTACTGCTGCGGTGTTCCCTGAGCGCTATGACATGTCCTTCTTTAAACGAGGCTTAAAAAGAGTAGTCCTTCAACGGTAGGCAGCGGCTTTGCTGTGCCCTGGCATTGCAGAAGTCTATGGGCGGCGGTGACTACTTACCATCAGGTGGCCCGTCTGCACGTCTGCCTATCGAGGAATTAAAAAAAAATTACATTTTATTTTGCAGTATAGTAAATGTAATACCCACTTGAACCTGGTGTACAGTGCATAGGGCGCGACGTCCTGCGGGAACACGTCGCGGTGGTGCAGGATGGTGCGCTTCACCAGCTCGTTGACGAGGTTCTGTGCCGTCACCTGCGCCCCGCCCTCGCCCCATGCCGCCAGCAGGGTGGGCCCCACGCAGATGGCCAAGTTCCACGCGTCCATCATGTTGTGCTCGCTGTACTCGGTGAGGCTGCAGCACGGAGGACATGTCATGTAGGTACGTGTGTAGTGTGACGTCATTACACAAGGTGGTGGATACTCACTGCGCGAGGAAGGCGAACAGATATCTGAGCACGATGAGCGCCGGCAGCGGCAGCGCGGCGAGCGTGTCCCGGAGCCGGCGCACGAACTCGTCTCGGTCGGGCAGCGCCGCGATGCGCAGCAGCCGGTCCTGCAGCTGCGGCGGCAGCAGGGGCGGGCGCACCTCGCGCAGGTACAACTTCAGCAGGCCGCACACTGAGTTGATGTCGGAGGCGTCGCGCACACGAGCCAGCGGGTCCTCGCCGCGCTCGAACGCACCGCGCAGCGCCTGCATCTCCACCTGCGAGCCGGAAACGCGGAACACGCCCTGGTGCTTCAGGCCGTACGTGGCGATCACGCGCACGCACGACGTCAGCACCACTGGCAGCCGGTGGTCGAGCGGCGCCGCGAACTGTCCGCGGCGCAGGCGGGCGGCGGCGCGGCGGGGCGGCGTGGGAGGGGTGACGGGCGCGCTCGGCGGCAGCGGCTCGTCCCCCGCCACCCCCGCCGCCCCCGCATCACCCAGCAGCCGCCCGCGCACCGCCGCCGCCTTGCTCTCGAGCCGCGCCAGTCGCCCCGCGCACGACACGTACGACCGGAACTTCTGCAATATGCATACCTCGATTCTCAGACTAATACACCAAAAATTGAAGTGCCAACCAACGACTGACTGACTTGTTGTCTAAGATTGCAATTCACTACACAATTCAACAAACAAGACAAGAGGATCACAAATATTTAACACAATTTTACATATTAGAATTGCTTTTAAACGTTTGAGAGTACGACATTCAACTACTTAATGGTAAGTTGTTTAGTAATTACTAATATTATACCATACCCCAAGCACCGCTCGTAGACCTAAGGTCCTACACCCGTGTCTGCGGCCCACACGCCGCACCCCACACCCCACATCTCACGGCTCGCGTGCTTTTACTCAGTAATTAATAATATACAACATAGGCCTGCTCCGAGTGACGTGATCTCTGATCACACAATATGACATCAATAAAAGGTATAAGTTTAGAATAGAGTTACCGCGAGGTAATAATCCTCCTGGTCCCGGCGCGGTGCGTCCGACTCGTCCGCGGGGTGTGCGGGGAGTGCGGGGGTGGAGCCCGCCCCGCCGCCTGCCCCCGCCACACCCCCACCGAACAACTCGCTCACGTCCCAACTCGCGTCACTGCCCTCCATCTACACACAACAGATACGTATGTAATCGACATGTGCATTGGACGGTGAGTGGTGTCTGTGGTGTGAGTGAGCACCTGTCGCACGAGCTCCGCCTCGGCCGCGTCCAGTGTCTTGGCGTGCTCGCGACACTCGGCCCGCAGCCTCCGCGCGGCGCCCTCCAGCTGCACCAGCCGCTGTGCGAGGTCGGCACGCGCGTGCTCGGCGCCCGCGTCCCTCTCCTCCGCCGCCTCCCCCACCGTCTCGCGCATCTCCGCGTCCTGTCTGCACGCAACACACACGTCACACACACACTATACACACAGCAGTAGAGTAGTGACGACACACACTTGTCAGGCTGTGCGCCGCGGTAGGGCAGCGGTCGCGGCGGCGCGAAGGCGGCGGCGTGTGCGTCGAGCAGGCGGCGCCGGTCGGTGAGTGCGTCGAGTGCGTCGGCGGCGGCGCGCACGGCGGCGGCGGCGGTGCCGGCGGCGGCGGCGCGCGCACACTCCGCAGCGCTGGCGGTGCGCACCGTGCGACCCACCACCGCGTCGAACCCGACCTCGGTGCACTGCGGGACGACCGATGGAGCGTGTCAGTGAACAGTCAACAGTGACCAGTGAGCCGTACGTGTCGACACGGCGCGGCGCGACACTCACCAGGATGATGTCTGCGATGTCGTCGAGGTAGTACCGCTGCAGCGTGGCGTTGGCCGCCTCCAGACTGAGCACGTAGTCTGCGCGCGCCCGCAGAGCTCGCACGCGAGCCTCACTGTGCCGAGCGCGACGCTAGTAAATTACATAAATAACACAACAATCAAAAAAATTAAACAAGATTATTGCATTACCCTATCAAAAAAATATTAAACTTCAGTTTTAAATATTCAAGTATATGTAGTATATAGGTAGTATAATGCACCAAAATCTTGTTGTAAACTAAAAAACAGTTTATTTATTTATAGCACTTTTATTGAATAGTTTGTCAAAAACCCTGTAAACCTTTTCTAAGTCCTTGTCGAGCGCTTTGAGTTTCTTGTGCCTGGGCGGGTCGGCGGCTGCAAGTCGCTGTCGTTGGTCGTGCGCGTGCCGCAGCTTGACGGCGGCGGCGCGCCACTCGGCGGCGGCGGCGGCGTGCGCCTTGCCCGCGCCCCACGCCTCCGCCAGCGCCGCGCCCACCTCCTCATGCCGCTCCGTCACTGCCGACAGACACACGTCACACGTCACATGAGCACACGTCACACGAGCACACTGCAGCAGGTAGGTTACTGTATACAGTAACAAGTAGTACTGACCGATGTCTCTACACTTGCGATGTAGCCGCAGCACGTCGTCGGCGGCGCGCTGCAGCCTGGCGGCGAGCGGTCCGCCGTACAGGTCTGCGAGCGCGGCGTGGTCCCGTGAGAGCGCGCGCGTGTTGTCGAGCGCCGCCTGCCAGCACGCGAAAGCGCCGGTGAGCGGCCAGTGCTCGCGCTTGTGCCGCTGCCCCTCGTGCCGCTGGTGCGCGGCGCGTGCGAGCTTGTCCAGTGCTCGTGAGTACTCGTGCTCGAGGTCGGCTCGCCGCCGGCAGTACTCGTGCAGCTCGCCCGCAACCCCCGCCGTCGCCTCAGCGCGCGCCTCCAACACACGCGTGTGCTCCGCGAGCTGCATACGGATATCTGCAACACACAACCACGTGTTTACTACTTTCTTTAGAAAAGTTTGAACTATTAAACAAACATTCGGTAAGTAAGATTACTTTGAACTATAAGAGCCTTAAAGCAGCTTCGCGGTCGGTGGCATTCACGTGATGAGCCACGCGGCAATTAAACCAATTTTTGTCTACAGCATCTGTGGACCGGAGCAGGGCGGCACACCCACCTCGTACTTATTGTATTACAGTACAGTGTACACCAACCTTAGCCTGTTATATATAGCCTGAAGAGGGATGAGAGAGTGGTGGCGTGTGGGTGGTGGTGAGGCCTCAGACTCTAGGACCAGGTGCTGGGTCGGTTTGTCTATTTGTACCTTACCATAAGTATGGTATGGTGGACCACTTATGATTTATTTAGAATTTTCCTTTTCTGCACGAGACGTAAATGTATGCATTTAAATGTGTATAAGTGCCTATATCCGAATGAAGATCTATTGCACATGCTCAGCTATATTAGGGTTTATTAGGATTAGGGCGAGCCGAGACGCACAAGCAGTGACACAAGACGTGTAAGCAGTTCAATGGTCGTGTAGTTCATTTAAGAGGGTAATGCTCGTGTACTTAATATTTTTTTTTTTGTTCAAAAGGGTATACTTCCCAGGTGGTCTCATTGGCACCAAGTCAGGATTTGATGATGGGATCTCAGAAAAATCAAGGGCAACTCTCAAATTTTATAGTGACGCATAATTTGTTTTTAATTGAAGTCGGTCACTGTTTTTTTGTGAAAAGTCATCGTTTCGGCTCGCAAAAGATGCGTTCTGTTTTTAAATTTAAATGTCCTGGTTTTTTTAACTTCAAAAACTAAAAATCATAGTATTTGAATTCCGGGGATGGCAACCGTAGTATAATCGACTGTAGGTGTTGGTTCGGCAGTAGACTAAATGTATTAAATAACGGCGTCGTTGGTGGCGGCAGTTGTGGTGCCGGAACGCACCTACAGACGATTGTCAAACGAAATGTCAATTGAACAGTTTCAGCTTCAGTCAGTGTTGAGTACAGGTCAAAAATACAAGCATACCCTTATAGCCTATAGCCCGTACACGTACACCTGAAACAGTCGGTTTGACGTTTCAACTGGTCCAAAGTCGAGTCGACAGCTCGGTGCTGTCGCGACTGCTGGAGTGTGTCGCCTTCTCACATTATTGAATAGTTTCTACCTCCCGAAACGGTCATGTGCGGCCTGCAGGCGACAAACAGCGACAGACCGACCCAGTCTGGCTTCTCCAGGTGTAAATGTCCTTTATTGGAGGTTAATACCTCTTTAGTTCAATGATTTGTCTCCCGCTGTGCTATGGAGGGAAGTGGACAACTTATATTTTCAACTCCTCCCTGTATTTGATTAATTATGTTGTGGGATAAAAAACAGTTAAGCATTCCCAGAGATTCGCCGAGTTCCATTGTCGACCCTGACTAAACAGGAGTTACAGTGGCACCGTGGCGGGTGTGTGGGCGGGATAGTCGCATACACCGACCCAAGTGTTTCGTTTCGTGGATAAAACGAAATCGAAATCTCTTTGTTTATAAACAAACTGAAAAGTTGAATCAGCTTAAATGGAAACAGCGTACTAAGTACTAACGTATGCAATTTTATTCTACTTCAGATATCTAACACATTATATACTTACTAAAATGTTATATTATTGCACGGACCGTCTTTAATAATGAGAGGGTTAGACTAGCATACTCACGACCTAATCCTTCGCCGTTAAAGTGAGCGTTTACATATTGATATTTACAGTTTACATAATCAAATTACCTATTTTATTTATGTAAACCATAAAAATTTTAAAAATATAAATATATGTAGAATATAAATATATATAATATATTGAGTACACCACAAATAACAATAAATTCACATATAACTTCGAACTTCAGGGATGTGTGACTGGGGTGGGATTGATCATTGAACCTGCGACATCCGTCAAGGCAGTCCGTTCCGCATGTCTCCATTTAACTTTAGTCTCATTATGCAGTTTTTTTTTTTCACTTATTCCAAAACAATATTTTCAACAGTATATCGACAAAACTTATATTTTTATTTTAAACACTAACAAAATATTGTTGATATGTAGTATGTAAACTACAGATGAGTTTGTTTATGCTATAGCCTATAGGTACAGTGTATTAAACTAACTACATAGCAATAAATGGTTGGTATATTAACAACAAGTCTGTCCATTGTTATGATTGTTTGGGACTCGCTACTATCTGGAGGTATCCCTGCTTCCTCGGTATTACTATTATTGTATCTTATTCGTGTATTATAGATTACGATAAAATCAGTTCAGTTTGTACAAAGATGGACAATCGTATTTATTTACTTTACTATTTTAATTGTTTTATAAAATAAATTTAGAAATGGTGAAAGTAATGATTAAGTAGAGGTCGCCGGGTGGGTGCCGCTAGCCAGGTGCGGGTGAGATGTGTGATGGTGAACCGTGACAGGAGTGTCTGAGTGTCGTGGGTCCGGCGCAGGTAGCTGGAGGTGAACGTACCGCGCTCGCCCCGGCTACGTCACACTCGAATGTAATGGCCCGGCACCCCGCACACCACACCCCGCACCGACACCCCGCGACCCGCATGCACCCGATCAAATACATTCGTCATCGGCAGAATAATGTAAATGGGAACATTTTGCGACGGTCTCGTCGACAGATGAAAGGTCGGGGAGCTCGGCTGAGGGGAGCGGCCGCGAGGGTGCTCCGCGGAGACGCGCGCGCTATGCCTAAATACGTGAACGTTATCAAGCTCAATACAGTGCGTTTGATCGCGACCGTTCTGCTTCGGGTATTGTCCGCCACCCGGGATACATGCCACGGGGGTATGGTGCAGGTGGAGGCGGGGGGAGCGGGGGCAGGGAGAGGGGACGCGCGGCGCGCCGGCTGCTGTCTCTTGCAGAACTATGTGCTCTTCCCTGCGCTTTGTTGCACATGCAACTACAGAACCTTTACGTCAAGAGTATCCGCCAGAAACAAGAGATGAACTCTCGTGAGCCACAACAATGTAACAATAACACACTCGCACACAAACAATCACATTCACACGTATTTACGAGACAACGGCATGAACCGCAAACAAAAACAAAACATAGTCACTTCAGTAGTGTGCGCCGAGTTATAATTAGTTATTGGCATTTATCGGCCGTGTTTTTGTGGCCATTAATAGATCATAACGGTGTCGGCGCGTCCGCGTCCGAGGCGCGGCGGTGTGTCGCCCGCTGACGCCGCGCCGTAGTCGTTGTACTGTTGACTAACACAAGGAGGTACACGTGATTACCGGGAAACGCATTGGCGAGGTCGGCAGTGCCCCAGTCATGGCGCGGCTGCACTATACACTGGAACATGGCGGCACGGTGGCGGGGTGGCGCGGTCGAGTCCGCGGCCGCCAGCGCTCGACTGCCGCCCGCAGCCGCCGCGCAGCCTCCGATCGAGATGCGCCCCGTCCGCTCCCGCGCTTCCCCTACACCCGTAACACGCACCACTCGCTCGGCTCGGACCTCGCACCCTCGCTAGCTACGGCCGCGGCACCACCATGCGAGCTGGACACTGGCCAGGTACATACCAGCACACGGGACGCCGCGCCGGACGGTCATACTCATGTATTGTTAGTTATAGTGATGAATCTCGCCGGACTCGAGTGCCCAACAAGCGGTGCGACACATACCGAGTATACATATATACACTGCGACCAACCGCCAGAGAAGAGAACCACATCTCTATACATCAAATTATTCCTAGACATCGAGTTATTAACTAAATTGGAACTATCTACAGACATCAGATACACATCGGGAACCAGTATATGTAATTGTATTACTTGAATGATGGTATAATTTATATCAGCCGGTGCATCTGTTAACGATTGCGCCGACCGCTATAAATAATATCTGGTATAGCCGGAAGTACGTTCAGGGGAGATTGATGCGCACCCCGCCGGGTGGCGGGGGCGGCGGTGGCGGCGGCGGCGGGGGCGGGGCGAGCGGGTGGCGCGGGGCGAGCCCGGGTGCGTGCATCGGGGAACAAGCGAGCCCGCCGGCCGGCAGACCCTCGTTGGGGATTCGACGCGAGGACAGCTTCGGCGGCGCGAGCGACTCTAGCGCCACAAGTGTTTGATACAATATCGCGGATATTATTATGAAGCTGGCCCACGGCGCTGTGGCAGGAGATTTGCCTCGAGGCCGCAGGGATGATATGGCAAGGCGCCTGGCCAGAGGACGAGGGGTGCGGTGCGCGTGCTGTGTGGCCGGCGCGCCCGGCGCCGTACACACTCGCAGTGCACACGAGATCGGCGCGCGGTCGATACTGATCGCCGCCAGCCCCCAGTCGCCGTGCGACGCTCTGCTCTACTGCGCAGATCACTCCTCAGTACTCTTGCAGCCCACGCTACCTACCTATCATAGAAATCGGTATATCTCACTACATTCGCCCAAATGGAGGTCCGACAGTTTGATTCCATTATTTCGTCATATAAAATATGCGTCTACATTGTAGAGTTAGATGAAGACAGCTACGACCAGTCCTCAACAACACCTTACCCCACAGACCAAACATTTTAATAGACGCCCCATGTCCCAGCCTTCGGATGCCGACATCTCAGGTACCTTATGAGGGAAATGCAAATGCGCAAATGCGTACCAAATGATCCATTACACAGCTCGCACCGGCGGGATATCGTCAATTGGAAACTGGTAAGTTAGGTAATCTCTTTATAGCAGAGGTCGGCAAACGAACAAGTGGGTCACCTATTGTTGGGCCTCCGAAAACCTTTCTCATCTTACAAATCGCAACAGCAAGCTACTCCTACTAACCGATGTGCTCATCACATCGGTTTCAGTATAACAATGCTAATATATTCACCTGTATACAAAATGTATCAACAACGCCAATAATACATACACAACTACTCTGGCATTGTCGGTGTTTATTGTACAACTTATTACCTAGGTGCCTAGTCAAAGGGCAATTTATCGTTGCGGAGCAATTCCACATCTAAGTTGGATATTACTTGTCACTTAACTAGATTCCCGAGAGGCGAGAGGTAATGGTGAAGTTCGTAACTCTTAGTTGTTTGTATTGCCGAGACACTTACTGTGTCCAACAGTGTTCACCTCCACGCTGGTGTTCACGACATGAGCACGGCGCGGCGCGGTGAGGATCCGTGCGTCATGTTCGCGCGCCTGTCGCCACTCACAGTCGCAGCTTATTAGGTTGCGCGGCGCGCACTGAGCCGGAAGCCGCTCCCATTGTTCCTCCGCTAGTGTCGCGGCTAATGTCGACACTATATCGGCGCATAGGTGACAGGAGTGATAGCGCCCATCACGCCGACCGACCTGTCCTGTCCGATCTACATGGAGTTGATCACATGTCGGTACTACCATAGATATTGCATAATATTCTTTATGTACCGAGTCTGATGTAGTCAGATGTGAAACTAGTGCTCCAACGATTCGCCGAGGTGAATGTCGTCGTATGATGCGCTATGGACCGTCTCTATTTATCGCCATTCTGCACCATTCTGTTTGCCCGGTCTGGGAATCAATATCCAAAATGTCACAATTGGCAGTTGACATCTAGTTAGACGCAAAAGATATACTATGTAACTCGTTGAGCAGCCTCCGTTGCATAGGGTACGAGTTACCGCGAAAGGCTGCAGGTACGCAGGTTCGAATAAATGTTTTGATTCAACACGTTAAAGTGTTGGGAGGTGTTGAAGAACTAGTAGTACTAGGTACTAAGTAGTAAGTATCCACAACACAAGCTACATGTGAGATTACATACTGTCTACGAGGATTATGTGGGACTTGGGATCCCAGTGATACAAATCAATTTTTTTTTCTATATCATGAATGGTAGAGAACAATAGGTTTTACGGCACCTGATGGGAAGCGCAGTGGCGTCCAGTAAGAGTAATAAGTGCCGAGACACATCTTTACCTCGCTACTTGATACAATCATGCCACGGCCGGTCTGCTGAATAATTTGTTCATACTACGCCAAAACGTGTCACTATTCACAAAAAAAACTCGTAAAGTAAAAATTGAGTAGTATAGCATTTGTTCGGTACGGTCAATACGGTCAATCAGATGACAAGATATTCAAATTCCCTGGGGCCCTTAAAATATCTCATCCTCTCTCTCTCTCTCTCTCTCATCCTCTCATCCATCAATCCTCAAGACCAGAAACCAACATGCAAATGTTTCTGGTATCAAAGGTATTGGTTGAAGATCCTTAATATTATTACTGCCATGGATGAACGTTGCATCCACACAACACAGGTAGAATAAAAATCATTTTTGTATAATTGATTATGTAATATTAGTTGTCATCTCGCCGCGCCAGCCTTTCACTACGCAATGCTGTCCATGCGAAGGTGCCATGTATGAGTCAGCTATGTACATGCTACACTGGATCTGGCCAGACTGGATTCAAACATCGACACGTACATATTATTCCTTAGATACAAAACCTAAGAAATAATTCACGCATGTTCATTATATAATAATAATAATAATACTAGCCCTGTATCAAACATTGTCCCACTGCTGGGCACGGGCCTCCTCTACTAATGAGAGGGGTTAGGCCTTAGTCCACCACGCTGGCCTAATGCGGGTTGGCAGACTTCTCATACCTTCGAAAAATTCTCAGATACGCAGGTTTCCTCACGATGTTTTCCTTCACCGTTAAAGCAAGCGATAATTAACATTTTTAATACACACATAACTTTAGAAAAGTCAGAGGTGTATGCCACTTGGGTTTAGAACCTACGACTTTCGTCTTGACAGTCCGTACCGCAACCAACTAGGCTATCGCTGCTATGTTCATTATACCATACTGTAATTGTTGGGGCATTATATATACAGTATCTAATGATATTATTAGGAATCAAGTTATGCAGTTTAGTCACCATGCCCGTTCACAAATTAAATAATGTACTACCCTTTGCTAAATTAATTCTGTGTTTGGTGTAATTAGCAGCCCCTAGTTTTACAAACGTTTTTTTTTTAATGTGTAGATATGTTTACATTTCTGGAACAGGTATGCGCAATAAGATTGTACATAGCTCGATTCTTAGTTGTTTCATTATATCCTCAAAATGTGTAGTCAACATTGCAATTGTAGTGGGATAGATGTAGGTAGGTGGTATGTGGTATGTACTATGTAAATACGTGTCGATGTCCATTACACTCTAGTTATTTATGAGGTTAAAAGTTTCAAAACGCACATGACGATCGCCGGGAAATATGTGTATTGTTCACATCCAATTCCCCTTTCTAATAAAAACTCTATAAATACATCAAAGTTTATGTATAGTAGTGGTGTGCGTGTGTGTGTGTGCGTGGCTTGTTAGTGTGATGCCTCTCGCATGATTTACGATGGTGTTATCAGGCGCGTTCATGCTGCGAGCGGACATGGTGCTCGGGCATGATGGTGGTATCAGCCGGGGTCGTGGCCACCGCGCCGCGCCGTACCGCTCCGGGTCAACCGGTTATCTGGACGCGCCGGGTGCTAGCCACTCGATATCGCAACCTAAGCGAGGGTGCGTCGGGACCTGCTCGCCCACGCCCAACATTGTGCATTACAATTTACAGTCCGTCGATCCAGATATCGCGCCGCGTGTAAGGCTAAAGGCATCGATGTACGTGAGTCCATTGAGACGGGCTAGGGACCGAGCTAAATATAGCGCGCCGACGCCGACACCGCCCCACTCTGATTCACGCGACGCGAAACAAACGAGGGGAGCCGAATTGTTTTGTGGCGGAAACTACTTGCTAATTGACGTGTTCTCATGTTAATATGGAGTCAGATGTGCGCCATTAGCTGTGACACACATCGCGATACCGGTCAGTATCCACGCCAGTGACAGCAAACCAACCGCGCTCCACATAACTCGACGAGTTTATTTGCTCCCTTAAAAGCAGAGCAAATATGAGGAAAACCTTATTAGTCGTTGTACGGTCGCAGTGAATCGCGGTCAGATTCTTTGTCCACTACAGCTACGCACCGAACTACGAACCACATCGCACCGCGGCACCGCGCGGCCCGCACAAGGATAAAGCACCCATTACATGCATTAGTGACACACGCTGCGTACATCCGCGCTCGAACGTACTTCATTTACTCAAGTTATTGATAGCAATTTTGCATTCGTTTTGAAAACACTAAAACAACAGTACTAAACTAAGTCATCGTTTAGTAAAATAATTGCGAGGCAGAGTAATAGCCACCGCTCGTCGGCTCCGTTGTCAGACCGCTTATCTATTCATTTAGACGAAATCTAATCTGAATAGTAATGTCATTTGTAGATATATAGTTTTTGGTGTGTAATGTGTATTATGTATAATATTTAATTCACAGTGTCCCGAGTCCTGACTGTTAGTTGTAAGCGAATGGACCGGGAGCTATCCGGGAGCCATCGGTTCCTCTATTATTTGTACATAATGTAGTTAAATTAAATCGATATAGTTTGTCGTATATCGATATATGCGTGCACACAGGCTGTCCACGCGCGGTAGTTTGGTAGTTAATTAAATGAGTTTTGTTTGTACTGGTTATAAGCCTGCCATGGTGAGGGTGTGACTGGCGTGGCACATGGCGCACGGCGTCCCTTGTGACTCGTTACCTCAGTACCTTGCTCAAGCCCCACCCAGGTTACACTGACCATGACACTTTTTAAACCTAACTACCTACTGTTCATTTGTCTATCTTTTTGCTGTAACATGTTAAATGGAAACACAGAAACACAACCTTTTACTAATTTATCATACACTTTTTTCGTCTTCAGCATTAGTTATAGTAGATATAGCTCAGCTGCAGACCAGGACTTATAAGGAAATAAAAAGGCAACACTCCAAAAAATTAATATATTATACTAAACTTGTGATGTGTGAATGCAGTATACAGTATAAAGTATAAGAACAGAACAAGTACTTACAGTTTACAACACCACCACAGATAATGAAACAAATCAACACATCTGTGAGTGTGACACGTGTAGTGTGTACTCGTAAGGGTCTAAACAAAAATACCACGCGTTTGCAGGTTATGACAATAAAAGGCTCACATACTGCCTTGGACAGCCTCCGTGGTGCAGTTGTCGAGTAACCGGCTGTGAAACGAGAGGCCGTGGGTTCGATTCCCACACCGGGACAAATGTTTGTGTAACCGAAAGTCAGGTCAGTAAGACCGAAAGTCTCTCGTAGTCCCTGATACCCACGACACAAGACTCGTATCTTAGAGTGGGGTCTTGCGGGAGGTTTTGAATCTATCTAAATCCTCTGTTACCTAATTGCCTCAACATTCACACTTGTATCATATATGAGTAGATAGAAGCTAACGAGAACTACGAATTATGACACATCACACACCTCTTTTGCTCCTTTCACTCTCGTGCACCAGCTCACAGTTCCGTTGATGGTACGTATTTATAAATTGAAACTTGCTCTATGATTTTCCTTTTTGGAGTAGAACTTTTATTTGACTGATTACATTCGCCTCGGGTTCACAATTCTGACCTTTCCATTCACATTCGTATGATAAGTATCTATCGCAAATATAATTCGTAAGTTTCGATTTATCAGTGGATGGTAGAGTGTCACATGCCCAAACTTGTAAATACATACATACTTTTTACATTTTACAGGTCACCCAAAAACCTATACAGCTATTTTTTGATTCCTTTGTCTGTTCATCTGGGCTTCTCATTGAGATGGCTTAGCCGATTCAGAGGAGACTCACTATTTTTTAAGTAGAAATAATTTTTATCTGTTTATCCCTGTTATTGAAAGCATTTTCACACGACACAGTTTGCCCGTTCCTTAGTACGTGCCATCATACTACGAACGAGCTTGATATGATATAAATTAAAATTACTGGGCATTAGTCTCATTGACTTTACATCATAACCCAGCGCGGTGCGTGTGTCGTGTGGTCGGCGTGGTGCAGTGCGGTGCAGTGCGGTGCAGTGCGGTGCAGTGCGGTGCAGTACAGTGCAGTGCAGTGCTACTGCTAGTGCATGCTACTAAGTACTCTTAGGGCCTCGCTCACCATCTCCAAGTAAAGCTATGATTAGTTACTTTCTGATTAACGATAACTGGCAAAGCACTCGTGACTCGATGTTCCCGGTACTATTGTTGGTGTTGGTACTGTTAAAGCAGGCTTGAACCTAATCTTTAGGCAAGCGACCCGCTTGTCTAGTCATTCGAGCGAATAAAAAATAACAATTGATAAATTCCAAACTGTAGTATAACCGAGACGCATACGTGCGGAATAACGGGTAAAAGTTTGAGATCACATTATAACATAGTTGTATAGTGTAAGATGATGTCTTGTTGCGAACACATCGGAAGCGCTCGTCGCTCGTCCCGCACCCGCACGACATGTGCGCGCCACATGTGTCATGTGTGCCCCTCCAGCGTGCATCGCTCTCGACGCAGCAAGCGGCAGCGGTCGGTGGTCGGTCACAACTGACATCTCTCTGTGCACCTCCTTATATTGTAGTATTACTAGCTAAACGGCTGGCATATGCCTGGTGCAATAGTTATTTCCCGATTTCCTAGTTAAAATCGTGGTAAAAATAAGATAAATATGATGTATAAACCATTTCACAGAACATTCCTTAGGACAAGAGTGGGTGTTCCTGTTTTTTTTTTATCCTGGCACGGCAAAGTGACCACACTGCACCTCATGGTAAGCGCAGTGCCATCCAGTTAGAGTATTAAGTAGCGAGAGACAGTCCATCTCCCGCTACTCAACACAATCATGCCGGCCTACTACTTCACACTACGCCATGGGCAAGAAGGTGAAGAAATGGTCGATGGTCTAATGTCAGAGTACTCAGAAGGCCGCAAAACAGCCCAACATCGTACCCCAACTCTAGACTCCCGACAAAAACCGGATGTACACTGGCTGATCCCGGAACGTGACACACTTGCGTGTGCCACTATGGCGGGTTTTACGCCCTGTATACGGTGGTCGCTATTTATTTATAATTAATTACACGAAAGCTTACAATAGAAAAATACCAAGACGCCTAAGTGTAAGAATTTATGTAGGTATTATGAAGTGCATACAACTTATATTCATATGCGAGAGGATATGAATATCCTACCACCAGCGTGTAAAGATTCCTCCAGATACTGGCTTGACTCTTACAGACCGACTACATACATAATAACGTAGTAATCGACATTTGATTATTTCAATATCGTATACTAAACTTTCGGGTCTGGATCCCACAACATTAGTTTCTCGTAGTTCTTCATGCCCACGAAACAGGTTTGACGGAGTGTGGTCCGTGGAGCAGCACTATGTGTGTGACTGTTGGGTGTATTTATTTATAGAGCACTTGGCATAAACTTAAGCCTTCCAATGTTTGGAGCACGGTTTCTGTACTCATAAAGGCTTGCCAGCTTATTATGTGTTGATGTTATTTCAACAAATGTAAATTAATATCAACACCACCGAAATCACACATATCGACTTGACATTTCTTTAGATTGTGTACATTCTGGACATATCTGCTCCATACAAACCATGTCCGAGCAACGAGGCGCGTATGGAGAGCTCACTCACCCACTCACTAGATCTGATAATATAACATCCGTATCCCGTGCTATTTCTTGCACGGGACGTTTAAAAATACCGTACACTGAAATCCCATAGAAAAAAAGCACTTCCAGATTTCCCGAAACTTAAAATTTTCCGGACAACTATTTCAACTTTGCGTATTCTGACAGTGATGCGTCATCGGATAGTATTTAATGGGTATTTATATAGATAGTATAATGATAAACTATCACTACATACATACATAAGGCATGCGTGCAGTAGAGATGCTGCGGTCATTGCGTGCCACAGCTACAGCTCAGCGGAGTCAGCACTCAGCGGTGAACGCCACGGCCCACGATATTATGGGAGCCAACGTCACGTGTTTACGCCACTCAGACACTCCATCCATTACAAACTAACAAACAGTTATATTTAGTAGAAAATCGATTCAATACACCAGTTAACCGGTGCCGAGTGCCGTATGTAGCCAGCGTAATATTTGAATTAGTGATATATAATAATGTTGAAATAACTTAGCCTAAGCATGTTCTATATTTTCTAACTATAATATAGTTACGAAGTGTGTTAGGTTTGTA
Source organism: Laothoe populi (assembly GCA_905220505.1). Lineage (NCBI taxonomy): Eukaryota > Metazoa > Arthropoda > Insecta > Lepidoptera > Sphingidae > Laothoe > Laothoe populi. Next base: position 19,590,735 of record HG992161.1, on the reverse strand, counting down.
AATTAGTAAAATAAATTATGTTATGTTTTAGTAAGATCAAGTAGCGATGCACGTACTCCTGCACTAGTGCAACAAGTCACAACATCAAAAAGAGATTTGGTGCCCATTTGATCATTCGTTTTTTTTATCATCGACGATCCCCATTACATAGTTTGAAAAGAAACAATTTCAAGGTAAGTTCGTCTAGATACGTTTGTAAATAAACACCAACACACGTTCCGGCGCTGCTATACTCGGCCCTAACATTCTATGACATTATAGGCATACCAGCATCGCTATTACATTTGATGTCTACACTATGCTAAAAAGCATACTCTAATTGGACGGCATACATGAGGTGCAGTGTGTTCACTTTGCCGTGCCAGGATAAAAAAAGTATAACTGGGTATGATATGATTAATAACAGGTACTACGACCGACATCACGAACGAAGGCCATTAATATATTACTTTATCTGCACTTAACTTTTGGTTGTTTGCTAACGTTTCGAAAAGCATTGTGTATATAAAGGCTTAAGATGTAAGGTGCGTGATCGCGCCGTGCCGCCGTGCCAGCAAGAGGATGCAGCCCTGATTAATAAACATCGCAGCTGTCGGAGGACGTGCGGAGTCGCACCGGACCCCGAGCCCCGAGTCCCGACGCACACGACGCGACGGCGACGCACTCGTTCGAGGAAAATGTGTAATACAATAACAAATGCAATCAGTTGCGGCCACCGAGGACCCACGACACTTGTACCGTACACACAGCACGCTGCCTATAAACTGATGCAAGCGCCTCAGATATTCGGTTTCAAAGAAATTATATTTGAAAACAAAAAAACACGCTTTAATAGATAGCCTAACTAAAAAGGTGAAAATAATTCTATTAATTTGATTGTAAAAAGGCGTGGCAAAAGCATATTATCCTGGTGAACCTGGTTAGGAGATAAGGCCAAAGTTATGAAAATATTGTAATTTCATCCGTCCTTGATACGTGTGCAAAGTAAAGATTCCGTTACATACATACATAGATAAATACAGGTGAAGCTAATATAAAGCATGCTAAAAGACGGTGTTCTTGCTGCGACTGGTGCTGTTCCACTCATGAGCTGAGTTAACTAACTTTGGAGATTGTATGGCGACAAAGCAGTAGCCAAGTCGGGTTTCTTAAACGGCAGTTTCGCAAAAATATTCCGAGTGTAAGAGCCCTTAAACCGTTGTTTAAGTTGCCGAACGGTCGGGGCCTTTAAACGACAGCCGATAGGAATTAATAATAACCAGTCGTGCGTGGCGCCCGGCCCGCGCCGCTTTACTTGAGTAGTCATACAACTGATACAACAGAATGCACACTCTTGCAACAAAACACGTTTGTAGTTTGTACCCAACAAATCGAACACGTGGTCTGATCAGTGGCCGAGTGTTACTTCACGATGAAGCATGTACACAGTACAACTACTGCTACGGGGAATCGATTGAGGCTTGTCAGTAACTGCATATCAGAACAAGAACACAAGATGCCTTTACGCTGGTGTCCCAACTTCCATAAGAGATGCAAAACATGTTCTATATTTTACTAACAGAGTGTGAACGGTAGGAAGGGTGAGTTGTTTCAGCTATATATGAACCTATGAACCTATAAGTGTTCGACGTATAGTTAATGGTGATACACAAATAAAATAAATCAAAATAAACATAGCAATTACAACAACTTCGCGTGTTGAGGCCAAGTACGAGTTCTTGCGTAACACGTTGCGCAGGTGTCATCGTGTTTGGCCTGTCGCCTGTTGCCTGTATACCTGTATTCAACGGTATCCCAAACCGCCACGGTGAGACGTCATACAATTCGTATCTTTCCGTACCGTAAAGAACATATAAAAAATTCAGCAAAAGTTTAAAGAGTGTTTTGCATCATCTCAGTTTCCTATCCTAAGAGAGTGAGTGGTGAATTATGCTGTTTTGAACTTAATTGAGTCGTATAGAACCAAAGTCGGAAAAGTAGGGCCAACTTGTTTTTTAGCAAATAAAAAAAAATGATAAGTTTCATTCAAGTCGAAAATCAATTTCGCTGAATATTTTTTATTTTAATCTTAGGAGATATTTAATTTAATCAATGACAACAACAACAATGATGATGATGAACGAGCTTAACCGTGAAAAATCTTATTAAATTTTCTAGATTGCCAAGTTTGATCCCAACTAAGGTAAGATACCCTTACTTTGAGACTTACCGCCTTTGCTACGGTACTGCCAAAATTCTCGTTTTTGATTGGTCAATGACTTCATGAGAAATAAGATTGTTGACTTGACCGACGCTTCTGATTGGTTGATAGTGAAAAATTGCCGAATTTTATTCTAAAGCAATTTTTATTGTGTTTTAGAGGGGTTTACAGCCGTTTTTGATTATAAATCATTGCAATAGAATTGAATATCCTACATTGCCATATATTTATCTCATATTTGCCCATCTACCTTCTTTGCCGACTTTGGTTTCATACGACACTTATAACGTCGACGTTAACTACAGAAAACGCTCGTGCTAGCACACTCAACACTGGCTCTGTATAATGACTCGTTGGTGTTATTATACCAACACAAAATCTTGTAAATTTTAACAAGATATTGTGTTGTTAAAAGAGTTCCACACATTCCTCATAATTTGTTCAATACTAAAATACATGTTATGTTATTAGAAATATTTAGAGGTAAACAATGGAATATAATGTGAACAGATTGCGGTCGGAACACAAGTGATGTGTGCCAAAGGTGTACGTGGGAGGAGGGAGGTAGAGCGGCACGGCGGTGAGGAAACTACAGTGTACAGATATACGTGTTCCCAATAGATCCCATGCACGGCAGCTGTGCCCTGAGGCGAGTGATGTTTCGGCGGCGCAATGACCGACGACCGGCGACCGCGGCATGCGGCATGTGCCATCTACGATGCGGCAGGGGGGAGGGGGCGAGGGGCGATGTCGTGATAACGACTTGTTTGTTATTGTTGCACTAGTTGGTACGTAGTCCCTCATCCGTTATCTATTGCGCATTCTGACCTAACACTGTGCAAATGTAATTTTGACAATGCGCTGGGCTCCCATCTCGTGGTATACAAACGGATCCCTGCATGCCCGCCCTTGACCCGACTAGTTATCTGTTGAACACGGCCGTCCCCCGCGCTGACTCGCTTCTTTGAAGCTGCGTATTGCTGATGAAACACCTGCGTTCAAAGCCCACCGGCCAGGTGTACTGTCTCAACTTATACGAATACACACTATGCATGCATCATTTCTGACAACACTTATTTTAATGTGCAGTGAGATTCAAAAGTTGGTAGTGAACCGAATCAAATTAAAATAAACTAATACTATGAATCTCTTTCTCAAAATAAATTCGTTTATTCGTATTTACATATTCGCTTAGGCCTTAGTAGATACCTCTATAACCAAGCATAAGATGATGTTGATGTTTGTGTTAATTAATACAGTTTGTGTATAATCCTGGTTGGTAGTTTATGCATAGGGTGAAGAAGCTACACAGCTGACCGACATGATTCGTGTTGAGTGGCGGGGGATAGGTTGTCTCTCGCTACTTGATATTCTAACTGGACGGCACTGACCTTACTGTCAGGTGAAGTGTGTAATATATTTATAATTCATATAAGGTATTAGTAAGAAGTAGGGATGTCTATTTTTTCTATTATAGGCGCATCCTATTATACAATAAAAGATAGATGTCTATCGTCTTATAATATTCATAGATTCAACACTTTCCACAGTCGACGACGGTAACTGATAAGCCGCGTCGTGTCGGAAACCACAACATGAACATGTTAGAGAATGTTGAGCAGCTGAGGGTATTTGTGGCGTGATAAACAAGTTTCGGCGAGTCAGCTGTTAGCTAGCAAGTTAGCCGGTTTTGTCGCGGACATTCCAATGGCAGTATGCGCTTACGCGGTGGTGGCGACCGGCGAGGGTGCGTGGGTGAGGAGTGTGGAGCTACGGGAAGTGTCCAATGAGCGCGGCTCCTCACCACATTACATAATTTATTCATTAGAGACGCGACGGAGGAGACCACGGAGGAAACGATCTCGCCGACGCGCGATACTCCGCGCCGCGCCGCGCCGCCCCGCCGACCCGCCACGGCGGAAACATTCAATTACAGAGACAATAGTAAGAAACGTACGGCAGTCGGTATTCTGCATCAGCCAAGAAACGGGGAAGAAAGGGCCGGCGACGGCGGGGCGCGACCCATGAGACAGGACCTCGTACAGGATTTGTTTATGTTTATGCTAATTATTAGAACTAACCCTGAATAAAACGATACCATGCTTGTCAAATCAAATGAGTCAATTTCGCGATGACATTGGGAAATTCGTAACTCTAGATAAGACTTAATTGTTGATAAAAATAATTTATGTATATAAATTCCTGAATGGCTAGACATCATATTTAGATGCGTGCGTCTTGAGGATGGTAAGCATGGTTGTTAGTGTCTTGCATGCTTTAGCTTTAGCGTTATTGGATGAATTCATCCAAGCTTCGGTTGAGTTCGGTCCACTGGGTACTGGGTATTGTTACTTATGAGGAACATGTAACATAACACACGAGCATGTAAAACTTTTTAATAAATATACCACATTTAATAAATATTTATTTTGAATTTGTATTTATTACAAATCTTGTAATTTTAACCGGCGCTGCACCTACACGTAAAATCAATACTACAGAACGTGTTTGCTACATTTTTATGAGTTCACAGCTCGATATAGAGGCAGAATTCTATGTAATTCTGCACATAGGAGAGGGATTTTAATGTCTCAATAGCTCAACAAGCTATAGATGGGTTGTTCGGCAATAGTAAATAATATCTCAACACTCAACATACTGCAGCTTAGTATATTAAACAACAATGCCAAATCTATTTCTAGCAAAGTTTTTCGTCCTTACAATCCTCATATTTTCCATCATCCGCAACGTCGCCTACTTTTCAACTACATCTGAAGCGCGTGCGCAATATCGTGTGGTGTAAGTGTGTAACATGTCTCTATTCTCTATACACAAACTGATTTAAACAAATGAGCAGTAGACGGCCGCGGCCGTACGATTCCATACTAGGGTTACCAACCCCGGAATTCAAATACTAGGATTTGAAGTTGATAAAACCAGGACAATTCAGTTTAAAAAACAGGACACAACTTTGTTTTAAAATAGCGTAAACCCTTGCGAGCCGGGAGGCCGCCCCTAAAGTAAGGACTGCAAAAGTGGTGTGCGAATTTTAAAATACGTTACCATATCAGGGCGCTTTAAAAACCCAGGACGCTGCTTCTAAACTATCCAGGACATCCCAGGACACTCTAAAAATCAGGACATGTCCTGGGAAAACAGGACGGTTGGCAACTCTACTCCATACCGATGCAAACGTGTCACTTGTTGAATGTGGCATTGTGTTCGGCTCATCTGGTTGACAAAAGGCGCTCGGTCGCGACTCACGTCTACAGATACGATTAGTTAGTTTCACCCGAGCCCAGGCCAATGGAGACGCCCGCGCCTCTTCATTAACAAAAAGTCGGTTTGAAGGCATGATCGGCTGCTCATATTGTCTATTGTCATTCAAACAAATAGCATAAGCCACATCACACGACCGTACATCCATACTAATACTATAAATGCGAAAGTAACTCTGTTTGTTTGTTTGTTACCTCTTCACGACTACACGGCTGAACGGATTGTAATGAAATTTGCTAAGGGAATAGATTATATCCTGGAGAAGGACATAGGCTATATTTTTTCTCAAAAAACAACCTTGAAAGGGGTCAAATTGGAGGTCAAAATTTGTATGGGAAATCCATAATTCTTCGACTTAGGGGTCTGTAAATTCATATTTAGGCTTTTGGTAGGAAATAAAGAAATACGTGTTTCACATTTTTACACGAAGTGAGAGAGCGAGAGAGAGTGAGAGAGTGAGAGAGAGAGTGAGAGAGAGAGAGAGAGAGAGAGAGTGAGAGAGAGAGAGAGAGAGAGAGAGAGAGAGAGAGAGTGAGAGTGAGAGTGAGAGTGAGAGAGTGAGAGAGTGAGAGAGAGAGACAGTGAGTCCGTCGGTCCGTCAGTCCGTCCGTTTGTTTGTTACCTTTTCACGACTAAACGGCTGACCGGATTGTGATGAAATTTGGCAAGGAGATAGATTATATCCGGTAGAAGGACATAGGCTATCTTTTTTCTCAAAACACAACTTTGAAAGGGGCCAAATAAGAGTTTTTTTTTAATTAAGAGTTTAGATATACACTCACGCCTGTAATCCTCGAAGAGGTAGGCAGAGTCGTAACCTTTACACCCACTTTTCGCCGTATTTATTACGGTCCCATAATGTGATAGGGGGCGAGCCTTTCGGCATACCGGGCACAATTCCAGAGTCCGGCTTAATACTCAGTATTTCTAAATAGAAAAACCCAATATCACTGTACCCGACTCGGAGATCGAACCCGAGACCTCGGCATAGCAGTCGTAACGTATACGCAATGACAACTGCGCCACCGAGGCAGTCTTTGTTATAATTTGACAAGTCGCTCGAACTGCAAAAATTGTTTTGTATAGCGACAGAGACTATCCCGCCCACACACACGCCATTGTAACTCCTGTGTATCCAGGATCGACAATGGCACGCAGTTTTCTACACCGAGTAATGAAACTCGGCGGGTCTCTGGGAATACTGAACTGTCTTTTATCCCGCAACAAAATTAATCAAATAGAAATATAGGGAGGAGTTGGAAATATGAATTGTCCACTTTCCTCCACAGCACAGCGGGAGACAAATAATGAACTAAAGAGGTATTAATCTCTATCATAGGACATTTACACCTGGACAAGCCAGAGGTAAAGCCCCACGTAACTTACGTGGTACTTTATGGATCCTATCATGCGATCTGTTAAGCATGATTTTAATAATACCTATTATAATACGACAGCTAATTTATGACACTTTCCTTACAACTGCAACATATTAATCCGGCCGCAAGCGTGATGCCCAAATACGCCAACTTGTCAGCCGCGCGGCTCGTTCATTATTGTACAGGGAGTAGTGTACACAGTATGGCACATGCACGCGTAGATTTACGACATACATTGGTAATGCACCGCACGTCCGCACGTACACATCACTACACTAGCCACTGCACGTGCACTCGCACCATGGCGCTCTATCTCGGTACAGTTGAGCTTCCAGACAGTAAATAACCTTGTTAGTTATAAAACAAGGCTCCACTAAATCAGCAACACATCCAAAGGGTTTTGTATACGCTTATGCAATAAGGTTCCCAATCATATTAAAGAGCTTAATTAAAGATGATTTAAAGCTACTATTAAGTGAAAACTAAATAGGTAATAAAACCTATTAGGTACAACATTTGTGAATATTTAGACAGTATTTAGAATTTATTAGACCGAAAAATGCTGGCTTGGGAATAAGTTATTTATTTACAGTGTAAACTCCATGTAACGTCACTCTATTTAACGACAAACTCTCTTAAGCGTCGAAATCAATTGGCTTTGGTTGGTTTAGCTTGTTTTTCATACAATGTTTCACTCTATATAGCATTACACCCACTCTCAATAACGACAACAATTAAGTTGCTAAAATTAGTAAAAACTGCGCAGCTGTGTACGATCTATTGTCGCTTTATTATCCTAGCCCGCAATAAACTCGACTGTCGGCATCATGCATACCGAACTTTCTAAGAAATTCATTCTTTTGTTTACAAATTGGGATTGCTTGCACGTGTAGACTGTTATTGACCATGATTCATAACTAGGAGTCATGGATTATCTATACCTTATCATATTCTTAGTTGCTCACAAACTTGCAAACTGTAAACATGGCTACTAAAAGAAAATCACTGTGTATTGACGAAAAAGTTTTACTGATACGCGCAATAGAAACGGGAGAGAAGATAAGTGATGTTGGCAAACGCTTTGGATTTAGTCGCTCTACCGTGTCCACAATATGGAAAAATAAAGAAAAAATCCTCCACGCTGCGGGCGAGGGAAAATCTTCCAAAAAATTAAAGAAACCTATATACGAAGATTTGGATAAAGCTGTACTATCATGGTTTCATCGACAGCGCCAGAATAATATGCCTATCTCGGGGCCGCTCGTGAAAGCTAAGGCGGAGAATTTTGCTGCTGAACTTGGTTTAACTTCTTTCAAAGCATCAGAAGGATGGCTCGGAAAATTCAAGCAGCGTCATCATATCAACTATGGTAAAATAAGTGGGGAAGCACGAAGTGTTGATACAAATGTGACTCATGATTGGATTAACAGAGTGTGGTCAAAATTCATAGAAAAATACGCCCCAAGTGACATTTTCAATGCTGATGAAGCAGGAATTTTCTATAAGTTGACTCCAGATAAAACTCTGAAATTTAAAGGGGAAAAGTGTGTGGGAGGAAAGCTTTCCAAGGAACGTATTACGGTGCTTGTGGCTGCTAATATGGATGGCACAGAGAAAAAAAAGCTACTAATAATAGGCAAATCGAAAAATCCGCGCTGTTTTAAGAACATCAAAAAATTGCCAGTGACGTATAAAGCTAATAAATCAGCTTGGATGACCAGTCAACTTTTTGAAGAAGAAGTGCGAAAGTGGGATGCAGAATTAAAGGGACGAAAAATTTTACTTCTTGTTGACAACTGCCCTGCCCACCCTTTTATATCAAACCTTCAAAACATAGAGTTGGCATTTCTTCCTCCAAATACGACTAGTGTCTTACAGCCAATGGACCAGAGTGTGATTAAAAGCCTCAAGGGTCACTACAGAAGGAAATTATTGATGGAGCTAGTCGAATCTGAGGGTAAAACTTCTGTTAATATGCTGCATGCAGTAAATTTTTTATCTAAAGCCTGGGAAGAAGTGACACCCACAACTATACAGCACTCTTTTCGACATGCTGGACTTTGTACCAATTCTACGAGTGATGAGGTGGAAACAGAATCTGAGTTTGAAAGCGACGACGACCTTCCATTAACTGAGTGGATTCAACAATTCAACATGGCAGGAAATACGGTAAATCTTCAAACCTACATTGAAGTGGACGACCGCCTGCTTACAACGGCTTCACTCACAGACGAAGAAATTTTCAGTTTCAGATTCAGTGAGAAAAACTGAGGATCAAGAACAAGGTGATGAAGAAGATGAGACGGATGAGCCTGAGCTTCCGCCGAGCATTAAAGAAGCTCTGGAAGCAGCAAAATTATTGGAAAAATATTTCCTTTATAACCAAGATGCCTCAGTATTGCTAGATATTAATAAAATAACTAAAAAAATACAACAAAATTACTGGTGCAGCAAAAGACGTCAGACAAAAATAACAGACTATACTCAATAGCGTTCAAATAACATTCTTTTTTATGCACATAACTACTAACAATAGTCAGAAATAAACTTTTTATTTTTCTAATTCTGATGTTTCTTCTCTCCATTTAACGACAACTCTCTATAACGCCATAAAATGCACAGTCCCTTCAGTGTCGCTATATAGAGTTTACACTGTATTAAGTTATGCTATTACTAGAAGTATGGGTATGTCATACTCGCAAAAGTGTCTGTGCTTGGTGCGGCACCATGTGCCAGGTCGGTCACTTCCCTGTAACATGGTTCAAGAGGTCGATGGCTGACACATGCATCATTATTCGAAAACGGGTGTTGCTCATGTGAACTGGTCTGCTCAGACTGTTTCAGTAAGCACCAACCGATTCAAGAAATCGGGATATTCATCTCTCTCACGACCGCGACGGTCATGTGCGGCAATAAGTGTTGTAATAAGTTTTATTTTGCATTTTGTTTTAGTTTGCTAGCCTTGTGGAGAGGGGTTCAAATACCCTCCCTCTTTCCCCTTCTGTAATACGAGGGGAGGTACATATGTGTCGTACAGCTAGACGGATGTTATTAAATATTAATATAGCGAAGTGCATACGTATCAAGGATGCCGTGCAAGACTATGTGCCTGGCGAGGGGCGAGGGGCGAAAGGCGACCTAAGCTCAATCTTCAAGCAAGTACAACTTAAAACAATTATGAGTATGTCAAAGCCATAAGTAACCCTAATTTTCGGCAACATATCTTTAAACAATAGCGAGAATTTAAAAAGTACTTGACCTTACATGAACGGCGGCAGCCGCGGCGCGGTTCCACTAACTAATATAACTATTCTTATATTGTTACACTACGATTTACAATAGCACGCAGTTTACAGAATCAGTACCAGCCGGGGGTCATTTGTCGGCACGTTTTCCCGCTAGCAAATACCTAAGTACGTTTTAATTGTTAAAAGCAAAAATTAATCGCTGGTTGTTGCCGATGCACAGTTTTAAAACAAGTAGTCACTAGGCAATGTTACTAAATAAAAGCTCTGCGTCATTGGTCAATATTTTCGGCTAGATGTAGAGTGTTGAGGCGCCACGTTGTACTAGATCGCGCGTCATGTGTCTCGCGTCATGTTACGCATCATTCAGCAACATCGCATGTTGTAACTATTCTGTATTACCAAAAATATTTTGGTCGTCGTGTGAAGCATCTATTGTTGCCGACAAATACTGTCGGCATACTCCGGATAGGCACAGCTGCATTGGATAGCGAGTGGGGAGTTGCATGTGTCGATGGAGACGCCGAATATCGAGCGAGCGTATTTAAACTCTCACACAACAACATCTTTACCATGCACTTTATATGCATATTCGTAAGACCAACCGCATATTTAACTTGTTGTTATCAAATTAACTTCATAAATCTAGTTCAACACATGTCAACCGCAAGTAATTGCTAAATAGAACAGAAAACTTATAATTCAAAAAAATTGTTTATTCCCGGTATGAAATAAGTAATTTGAACCTAAGTAGTAACTTACTAAAGGAATGTGGTAACAACTTTCTACAAAGTTTTAATATAAAAAAATCTACCTAAATATGACACACAGATGACAAATGATTTTGTATTATATAATTTAGTGATCAGACTCTATTTTGATGCATAAATGTCATTGAAATTAAACGAAATTTACGGATTCTATTGTGGTTTATTTTACTTTTTTTTAAATAAACCACAATAGAATCCGTAAATTTCGTTTAATTTCAATGTACAATATTCGCATAAACATAAGAAAGCATAAATTTAATTTGGAAAAAATCAGTTTACCTCTGAAACTATCTAAAATAGGAACAGAGAAGTAGAAATTATGAAACACTAAAATAAGGATAAATTAGCAATAACTGTCTTATAATAATAACTTAATAGACAAAAACATGTATAGTCAAAATAGAGCAGAGCTACAAAGCTGTCTTTAACAGTGGAATTTTGGATAAATGTTGAAATTGGGACAGGCAGACCACTGGACAATGTATTTGGCACATGACTATGTTGTACTCAAAGAGTGCATTGGTTTATCAAGTGACACACATGTGGATGCAGTCACTATTGCAACACCCCACACCAGCACACCCAGAAGGACACTCAACCATAATTAGAAACATACATAATAAATTGAGCAACAGTTTCTAGTATGATTGAACTGTAATAATACTTTTACATCAGTGTCAATACATATTTTTGCATGCCTGTGACAACCCACCGGCAACATTATCTAGAGGCAATACTGTCACTACACTTAATGTTAACTAAAACTAGGAGTCTAGCTAGTTATTAAGGTTAATTATTATTATTAAAATGTAAGTGCTTTGTGTGTAAGACTGTAAACTTACATTTAATAAATAAATAAATAGCACAAGGAGCCTCCATTATTATAACCACTGTTAGATCATTGTTACATTTTTGAAGCAATTATTCATCATATCTATTCTCTGTTTGGATGTAGCATAAGCTAGTTAACATTGATTCTGGGTTTGTTACAATTACAGTCAAATATCAATATAATCAAATAGTAATATAAATAATAAGTACACTCAATAGCCACACACATAGTTCTGACCCCACACTAGGTAAAACTTGTATCATGGCTATCAACAACTATGAGGGATTACAGTCTCACATGTGTCAACAGTCTGACAAGTCACAGGGTCTTTATCTTTACCCAAACAGCTCAATATACAAACGTCATATTATGGTACTAACTACTGAACACTAAGGGTTATATCTATTGATAAATATTCAATACATAAAGTCACCACAGGTAATGAATTATATTGCTAATTTGTTTCGCTAACAACGCTGACTAATATAAACATAAATTATTTTTGTATCAATTTATTACCCGTTTGCTTACATGACTTATAGTTCAGATTATTTTAAAAGTGTGATCTGCCAACAGCTGATTAATATCCGTAACAGTGTGGAGGAAAGATTAATAACTAGGCCATCACAAATGTAGTATAGTGAGGGTGCACAACAAAGGAGCCGCACTCCACGGAGAAGTGTGTGTTCGGTGGACGGCGCGTCAGGCGTGGACTCTGTTTAGAGCAGAGAGACGAAAGTAACCACTTGGCACTTACTGTTGAAGGCAGCCAGCTTACGAGTTGAGCCGAGCCGTTTCATCGGCGTGCGGGGCTCCACGTCGCGCTCGTCCAGCATCGACACCGGCGCCTCCGTCGCCGTCGGCGTCGTGGAACCGGACATCGCGACTTGCACTCAACTACTGTTCGTTAATAAATTGTTTGTCTCAAACATTACACAACACTAAAGCTTCCGAGAGAGCAGAGTTAACGTTCACGATTAGAGAGACACAAAGAAACGATCGCTTGCGGTACCGAGTACCGACTAAAAAACCGTATTCAATTACGTCCGCCGGTCGGCGCCGCCGAAACAAAAATAACGTTCGCGGTTCGCGCGTCGCGGTATGTCTCACGAACCACAACTGTAATGCACAGTGCACGCTCACTCAAACATTTCCGATGCAATCTGTAACCTCAAGCGTTATACGTAGAAAATAATATCCACTTAAATGATTAATCAACCACGTTGAATAATCAAAATTTGTAACTACCGAGCCTAGTATTTTTTATTTTACAATAATTTAAACTTTAAACGATAACAGCTTTTTAATTTGAACCGAGATTGAACGAGTGAGTGGACTGAGTGGCTCAAAGAGCATTATAATGAGTGGCTCACTGGCGGTGTTGCCAACAATAATTTTTGAATTCCGTCAACTTATGTAAGAAATTTCGTAAAAAATCCGTCAAACATTTTCGGTTCATATAAGTTACTAGCTGTTGCTCGCGGCTCCGCCCGCGTGGAGGTCATGTTTGGGAGAAAAAGTATACAATACAAAATACAATATTCATGCGTTTAACTTAAAAATGACGGATTTTCATACAAACTTTCATCCCCTATTTTACCCCCTTAGGGGTGGTATTTCCAAAAACCCTTCCTTAGTGGACGCCTACGTGATAAAAGGTACCTACTGTCAAAATTTCAAGTCTCTAACCCCAGCCATTTAGGCTGTGCGTTGATCGATCAGTCAGTCAGTTTCTTCTTTTATATATACAGAAAGTATCAAGTAGCGTGAGACATCAGTCCCCCACTACTCAACACAATCATGCCGGCCTGCTGTGTGGCTTCATCACACTACGCCTAAAGGACCCAGGATCATAGGAAGGAGGGAACACGGTAGCTGGCAAACTGTTCCATAGCCTGATGGCCTCATTTATATCAATAAAATATGAATTCGTCAAAATATCCGTCAGCCGTCAGACCATATTGTTTCCCCTTTTTCCATTCATCCATCCCGCCAGAACTGGCGGGAAATTCGTCAGATTGGCAACACTGCTCATGGCCGGCGCCTGGCCCACAGAGTACAGATGGACATTGAAAAAAACATTGATGTTTTTTTGTTTGCATCGCATAGTGGCTTAGATGTTATATCGAAAAATACATCTAAAGTCCGCGCCACCAAAAAAGTCCCGCGGAAAAAGCAAGAACTAAAAATGACAGCTCCGCCATGTTGTTGTTGTATTCCCTAGTATTTTATAAGTAAATTGTAATTTATAATGCCTAAAGTGATAAAGAGCGAAGGCCGGGAAATGGTCCTTAAGGTGAAGAAGTTTTGTAAAGCAGAAATGAAGAATAAAGACGTTTTGATCCCATTAAATAATGTTCGTGCACGAGTCGCCGCCATGACCGGTAAGTTTTGGGGTTAACAGCAAATTATTAGTTTTCCCAATCCATCGGAGTATCCTTATATTTATTAAGGATGATGTTCCTAGGTTTGGAGAGCTTAAAAAATAATATTGTGGATTTCGTAGGACAGTAATAAAATATAATAATTATATTTGAAAAAAATGAGGAATAAGTACCACACTTAACTCATTCAGTGAATTTAAAATCAAGTTATTGAAAAATATTAAGATTTATTTGTTGTGACATTTATAGGGTAAATAAGTACCGAACTGAATAAAAAAAATTGCATGCTATTGAAACGCTCAAATATGTTACACATGAAATATTATTATATTCATAATTTAACATCTTTGTAACCAACCATGTTTTAGCAAAATTAATAATTTGATTTGAAATAGATCTAATTCAATGCAATGTTGCTGGCACAACTACTTTGAAATAAGTTTTCAGCTCTCCTAACTCATAAGTTTAAGAGACTTTTAAAAATATATTTCTATTTTGATTTCAGGCGTATCTGAGAAAACTGTATCAAGAATTACTAACGAAGGAAAAGTTGCAGCAAGCACATCGAAAAAAATTGTGACTCCAGGCAAAAGTCGGCCACATTAAAAAAATTGACTTGGATGATTTTGATCTTTCAGTAATACATCAAAAAATACATCACTGCTATTTGGTCAAAAAGGAATTGCCCACAGTAAATAAATTGAGGTTAGAATTAAAAGAAGATATTAATTTTCAAGGAAGTAACACAACATTGTGAAGACTATTAAAGTCCATTGGATTCCAATTTAAACGATGTCAGTCTAAACGGAAGCTTTTGATGGAAAGGTACGACATTATTGCTTGGCGTGCTAAGTACTTAGAACGGATGAGAAAAAATAGGTTGATAGAAAAGCGACCTGTTGTATTTCTAGATGAAACTTACATACATTCGAACTATCATACAAAAAAGTGTTGGCAAAGCAATGAAGAACAAGGAGTCCTAGTGTCTGACTCTGTCGGCAGTCGCTGGATTATTGGACATGCAGGATCTGAAAATGGTTTCATTGAAAATGCCTTACTAATTTTCAAGTCGCACTCAAAATCTTCTGATTACCATGACGATATGAATGCAAACAATTTTTTAAAGTGGATGACAGAAAAAGTTGTACCCAACTTACCACATAATTGTCTTGTGGTGATGGATAATGCCCCATACCACTGCACACAAGTCAAGGATCAACAATGTCAAGTCTAAAGTCTGACATGCAAGACTGGTTAAGACAAAAAAATATATATTTTGAAGAAAACTGGATCAAGCCTATTTTATATAAAATTATAAAATCAAACAAAGATCCACCCATATATGCGATTGATGAATTGCTTAAAGAGCACAATCATAAAGTTGTTAGGTGACCTTAACCCTATAGAGAAAATTTGGAGCCTCGTAAAGAGGAGAGTTGCAGAAAAAATTTAGCCCAAGATGTTAAAAAAAATCATGGAATTAAGAGAAGCTGCTTTTACAAGCATCACGCCTGAAGATTGGAAGATCCTATGCAAGCACGTGGAGCACTTGGAAGAGGAATATGTTAAAAATGACGGACTAATGGACGTTGAGATGGAACGGTTTATAATATGCGCTGAGAGTGACAGTGATACTGATTCTGACAACTATAATGCTACTGAAGACAGTGACAGTGACTGTTCTATGAGTGGAATTATCCCAATGGACGAACATAATTATTTTCATAAAATTTAAATAAAATATATTCAAGACTTGTAAAAATTGCAGGAAGGCGCTGGATACATACTGTTTCCAACAGGTTAATCTAGAAAACTTTAAGGAGGCTTATTTTCTGCAGTAGACGTCATGTGGCTGATGATGATGAAGACTACTTTATTTTATCTCAGTTGTCTAAAATAAATATTACTACAATTATTGATTTTCATTTAATGATTTCTGCGAAATATTTTCAAGTCGTTGATCCCTCAGTGCCTTAAGTCAAAAGTCTTTAATCAGTGCCTCATATACAAGGAGTAACCTCGTTTTGAATGTTATTAGTGAGTAAATATTATGTTACTCTTGAAGAATATACTAAGTATATAAATATACATTTAACGGGTGTAAAGATTAATGAGTGATTTGATATTTTATATCAATCATTAATAATTTCATAATATAGTTCAAATAACTATATAAAAGAGTATTCATCACAAATGGTCATCAGTAGTACTTTTGTTGTAGTGTTCGTCTAAAGAATGTGTAGGTACAGAAATGTATAGACGTATGCTTGTTATAAGTTGGGATTGCGGAAATTTGTCAGTGTGCGTTCATATGCACTGGGTACAGCCTTGCATGTGTGGGTTTGTTTTATTATATGTGTACTATAATGCGTGTTTACCTCTCCCACCGTCAAAACTGGCAGAAAAATAGCTTAGCGCAAAATTTCTATCACACATCGATTGGTCCCTTATCTATGCATTTACCGGACACAATTTCAGCGGTCAAGGTGATACTGAACAAATTAACCAAAGTCACGGGTAAAATTGTAAAATTTTTACTGGTAACATTGGGTCTTGCGATTTCAGCGCCGCGTCTGCGGGACTTCTTTCGTGGCGCGAACTCTATGTATTCGATGTATTCCATACATCGATTGTTTTTGAAGTTATACTTCTTTAGGCGCGTTATGAAAAAATGATTAGAGTGAAATTTTAAGATGCTCGCGCACACCGTGACACAAAAGTAACACTCTGAATATGAATATATAATATAATATACTCGAGACGGGAAATGTTGACTTTTGAGATTTCTATGTAGGGTTGGCGGGTAGGCTCATTTTAAACCGACTTCAAAAAAAGAAGGTTATCAATTCGTCTGATCTTTATTTTTTGAAAACTATTTTTTAATGATGCCAAAGAAGTATAACTTCTCACGCGCGTACAAAGTACACACACCCATATTTTTTTTTACATTTAAGATATCAATCGTAATGGATCGATTGCTTATATGATATATACTTAACAACAAATAATATGCTAAACAACATAAAAATATGCCAAAGCTAGCATATAGTCATAGACATAGAGATAGAGAATGGACTGAGCGCTCTCTATCCAGCTATTAAGTGAATACTGGCATGTGAAAAAATACTGCAAAATGTGAGAGAGATAAAGCGAACGTGCCGCCAGCAGTTGTCTTGTGCTTGTATTTTGTTTGGACTACGTCAAACTTGCAGGAGCGAAAACAAATAGGTATAGGCTGCACAGTCACTTTGTCTCTTTCTACAAAGTGGTCAATTTTGTGAGGCATTCCATTATCTATGTTTATGTACAAAATATGCTAAATTGGCAACGCTGAACGCTAACGTGAGGTCGGCCATTTGCAATTTTTTTTACGGCATGACTCTTGGCTATCATGGGAGCTATTCAGCCATTGGAGTAGAAGCCCGATTGTCACATGCCTGTCAATCGCCTCCCCCAGTGATGTAATACAAACGCTAGAAGATCACCCGTTGATCGGTTATGACGGAACCGGAGTGATCCTCTAGGTAGCGAACCAATTGCCTGTTAATCAGTCGCTCCATGATTTTACACATCACTGAAGTGATGGCGATTGGGCGATAATTGTTAGAGTCTATTCGATCACCCTTTTTCGGGATCTGCTGCACATTGGCCTCCCTCCAAGATTCAGGCATAACACCTGAGAGGTAGAACGATCGGTATAGGCGCGTCAGTGCAGGAGACAACATCGCTGCACACTTTTTGTATGTATAATTGAATAACTTCATAATATTAGTAGAGAATTAATTTGAATAGTAAGAAAGTGGTGTATATTGTTTATAAATGATTTATTGCATCCAAGACATAACAAGTTTATGAGTAGAGACGTATGGTGTGGTCCGCCCCTGCGACCAGTAGCCACGGTTGTTCCGGATGGAAGCGCAGCTGCAGAGCGCACAGCTCGTCGCGGGGCTCCGGGCCGCGGAGCTGCTTCAGCGGCACCAGCAGGGGGTTCTGCAGCAGGTCGCTGCAACATACAGAGTACAGACCACGGGTGACATCTCCACACGGCACAGCTACTCACGGTCACGACGTACTGTACTATAGTGTACTGTACTGACTTGTAGACCATGCCGTGCGACACGACGATGTACTGGTCGTCCCCGGCGGATGCGAACAGCGGGTACCGGCGGTGGAAGGCGACGCTCCGCACCGCGCCGCCGTGCACGCGCAGCGTCTGGTACGGCTTCGACGACAACTCCAGGTCGAACCTATCAACACAAACAAACAAACAAACAATCTCATCTGATAGCTCCTCCTGATATTGACATGTGCCCACACCTGTGTGTTACATTTTTTTATGTTTTTTTATCTGTACTCATTTAAGAATGAGTACAGTGTATAGTAATTAATTATTTTATTAATAATATTACTATATTTCTAAACGGGAAAGTTTACATACAATACTTAATTACATAATTGAGAACTTTTTGTTATATATCTCAAGGCGTCATGAGTACGGATACTGAATTGATCTTGCAAATGACTCGCTCTATTGTAAAATGTTGGTACAGTCAGTTGTTTTGTTATTTGGAGGGTGGTTCGAATAGTTTTATTATGTGATCTCACTCATAGAGTGGGGCATAGTAGATATCACTCAATATAAGGGACCGCCTCTTGATTTGATAAGACTTTCTGAAATATTTTAGGAATAATAAAATTGTGAGCCTTCACCATGCGATATTAAATGTTCTAATATTCTAGTAAATTAGAGGTAGTAATTCCGAAAAATTGTTTGACTGACGTGACTAACTAAAGAAATAAGTTAATGTACAGTGCGTTACGTTAAAAGAGCGACTATAGGGTTTCTTCTCAGTTTTTCCCCATAGGATAACTGCATTCCGAACTGGGAGTAGCTTAATAAACTATGAAGTGATGAACTTGTGTTCCTTCTACAGAACCATCATACAATGTGCATCCCGACTATATCTGGAGGTCTGAGAGAGATGTATAAGCCCTCTCTCAGCCTTGATGTGATGACCTATGATGACTTCATGACCTCAGCCATTGACATAACTCCGCTTCACCCTGATAATTATATAACAGCGCGCGACATTATTGATTAATGAAAATCAGTTAATTTTGAGATTTATCATTAAATTTATTATTTTTAAGGATAAATTAGTATTCGATTAAATACTATTTTTAATTCAGAGTGGATAACACCGAATGGAATTGCGTTTGACATGGAGTGCGAATTAGAAATGGGTAAATGAAAAAATATATCGTATAGATATTTTAAAAACATATATCGATATATGGTAATAAAAATTATCGATATTTCGATATTTTTACCCCGAGATTTACTTAAACTATAATCAAACAAAAGAGTATATTTTAGATATAGGCATTGACAGCCAAAGCAAGCCTTTTGGACGATACAAAGGAAGCTTGGCATATCAAACGTATGCACGTATGTATGTACTGAGCTGATAATGTTAAAAAATATGAATTTGGACACAAATTTGATACTCGGAACTAATTATCGAACATCGATGTATTGATATTCAAATAATCGACGATATATCGATTATTTACTGAAAAAATATAAATATTTTGATATATGGGTATTTTATGCCTATCAGCCATAGTGCGAATGTCTTGTCAGTTCATTCATTGGTTGACAGTGGTTGTACGTTTTGGTTATTCGCAAACCCATTGGCTCTAAATCGCTAATGATTATTCAAACGTTTCCTAAAGTTTAGCGGCCGTTGTAGATTTCCGTGCTGACAAGATCAGGAGTCAGCAATCAGATGCGACAGCCCGCAGCCCGCAGCGCGCAGCCCGCAGCCCGGGTTTCCCAACATCCCTTATATCAATGTATCAATTAATTATAATATTGTTTGTTGTATTGACTAGTATCAGTAGTGATTGTTGAGTAGTTAGTGGTTAGTAATGTGTAGTGTGTAGTGTGTAGTGAGTAGTGAGTAGTGAGTAGTGAGTAGTGAGTAGTGAGTAGTGAGTA
This sequence comes from Laothoe populi, assembly GCA_905220505.1. NCBI lineage: Eukaryota > Metazoa > Arthropoda > Insecta > Lepidoptera > Sphingidae > Laothoe > Laothoe populi. The sequence continues at coordinate 19,570,645 of HG992161.1, read as the reverse complement.
GTGAGTAGTGAGTAGTGAGTAGTGAGTAGTGAGTAGTGAGTAGTGAGCGTGTGTCACTCACCATATGCATTTCCTATCGTATGAGGCGACGAGCAGGTTGTCCCCGGCGGGGTGCATGGCGATGTCACTGATCCACTGCGCGCCCGTCAGCAGCTTGCGGACCAGCTCCTGCTTCACCAGGTCGTAGAGACGCACGGCGCGCTGTGTGGCCACCGCGAGCAACGGCCGGGTCGGGTGGAACACGGCGCACTGCACCAGGCCCTTGGCGCGGGAGAACGGCAGCTGGCTGCGGCGCCGCGACACCTGGTGCACCACCACCGACCGCGACCCGCCCTCGCGCACCGTCGCGCACAGGTAGTCGCCGCGCCCGTGCCACGACACCTGAACACAACAACCACAACGTCACTATACACACACACACACACACACCACGCACACACACACGCACTACTCACGTGCGCGACAGGCTTGAAGTGTGTGATGGCGATGCGGATCCCCAGCGCCCACTCCTCCGCGCTCACGTCATCCCACTTCACGCACGCAGCCGTCCGCTCGTCCACTGAAACAAAACATTAAACTTAACCTCTGTGTTAGATCGTAGGGATGTGTGAATATCGTTCGAATCGACTTTTCGAATTATTCGTAAGATTTCAAACATTTCAAAAAAGTAGAATGCCCAAAGCAGTCCCATCTTTTAATTAAAGTGCCATTATCATGACACATATTAAAAATTCACAATGACACATTTTCAGTTATTCTAACAGAAAAATATTTTCCACTGCTGGTGTTGTTATATCTGAGAAACGAACATTATTATTACCAGATTATTATCGTATTTGTTATTTTTAAACAAAAAATTGTAGCAAGTTTTTAAACGTTGTATTTTTATAATACTTTATTTGCTACAAAATTAGTTCTGTTGTTTCATTCTTATTCAAAAACTATAATGATTGTTCTGTCTTTGTAAATTAATTTCATAGTTTAAATAAAATGCATATTATTTGTAACTTAAAACACTCCAAAATTCTCGTTTATTTTAATAATTCGCTTATAATTTAATAATTCGATGAAAATCGAATTATAAATAAAAACTTTCGAATTATTGGATTCCAGTATTGAATCGAATATTAATATTCGATTCTGAACGAATAATTCGTAATTTCGAATTATTCGCTCACCCCTATTTGATAGGAAATGTCTTCTATTTTGTTGTGTTAACAAAATCCAATGTGAGATGTGAGGTGGTGGTGTAGCGTGTAGTGAGTAGTGAGTACTGACTGCGCACGTCTCCCTGCGGCGGCTTCTCCCGCAGCAGGTCGTCGGTGCGCTGTGCGGCCCGGTGCGCGCCCACGTGGTGCCCAGGGTTGAGCAGCAGCACGCGCGCGCCCACGCCCGCCGCCACCAGGGTGAGCGCGTCCGAGGGCAGCCACGCCACGCGGCACACGGCGCCGCCCACACTCACCGACCGCAGGCACCGACCGCTGCTGCTCTCCCACACTACACATACACATTAATAATAGTGGCGGCTGTGAAGCGCCTCACACCGACGAGATAACAATGACGCCAGGAGCAAGTATCAACGGTTGGAGGGGCCGCGGCCGGTCGGTGGTCGGTGGTCGGGCATAACACTCGCCTGGCTGGAGATCTCCCCCTTCGCTAGAGGAACACCATCACCCGTTCCTCTACATAATAAACAAATAACACCCAACAGTCACACACATAGCCCCGACACTAAGGTACAAGTCTTGTGTGGTGGACGGTGGGTATCAGGGACCTAGAGAGACGCACCCTCTCACAACACCCTAGACCCCGGACACAAATATCTGTCTGTCACACAAACATTTGTCCTAATGTGGGAACCGAACCCACTGCGCCACGGAGGCTGTAACAATACTTGTGTCATGAAATTCATTCACTCTTATGGTAATTAATATTAAAACCAACATGAATATCAAAAATATACATTACACATCATTTTAATAACTTCCAATAGTTCCAAAAATATTTTAAGAATACGGCTGACCCAATAGTTTTATAAAAACCATAAATATGCTAAATATTTCCTTACAACAATGTCTGTCTATCAATAGAATTTCTATAAGTATCCTCAAATAATATAGAAAATATCTTATAGAAGCCAATTGATTGATATTTACTGCTAATTCTATTCTTGTGTATGTTATACTAAAAAGACATGGAAAACTGCATTATTTGTATTCCCTCAATGTAAATAATATTGCGGTCCTATATATCCTTTCATTCTCATTGTCATCCTCTTTTCTCCTTTTCCAGTCCTATCCTCGTCGTTGTATCCCTGCCTGCCAGCCCTTGACGGTGGTTTCCAAGTTCCTACGCTAATAACCATGATTACTCATTCCTTATGAAGAATATCCATTTGTGTTTTGACCTGTCATAAGTGCTTTTTATATGCCTACATAAGAATAAAGATTTTTATTTTATTTTATTGTAGGCATCGTAGGTATGATACGGATCTGACCTTTAACCGTGCCGTCATCACTGCCGCTGACCACATACTGTCCGGTGGGGTCGAAGTCCACGGTCCGGACGAGCGCGGCGTGGCCCCTCATGCACAGCGCCTCGCTCGTGGGGAAGGGCTGCAGGTCGCGGGGAGACGGCAGCTTCGGCACCAGGTCCTCCGGCTTGATTGTCAACTGAAAATACACAATATGCCAAAACCATTGCTTAGCTGTACACAATAGAACCACCAAAACAAACAGCATTGCATAGTTTATTTATTTATTACTCAGGCAGGCAGTTGTCATGCAACTGATAATGCCTGTATCCAGTATTACAATACAGTTATTGAAATCCTAAGTAGATGTGGTTTTACATTTGAGGTAATTATCAAGACGATTCTTGAACTGATTTATATTTTGGGCCGAGACTACGTGTTCTGGGAGCCCATTCCAGGCTCGGACCACTCTGTTACTGATAAAATGTTTGTGCGGGTTGTTGTTTGAGGCAGAGGTACATAGTTTAAGATGGTGACCTCGCAGATGAACATTATGTCTATAACCGTATAAACAATCTGTCAAAATGTTTAATGCTGTAGTGCTTGTTTAAAATCTTATTACCAAGAGATTTTAAATCACAAGTTAGGTTCAAGTTAAAACGATCCAAGGATCGACACAGTGCAGTAATGGGAGTGACTAGCAAGTAGTGAGTGGTGTGATGTGAGTTGTAAGTACGAAAGTAGTGAGTTTTGAGCGGCGAGTTATGAGTTGTGAGTAGTGAGTAATATTTAGTGTTATAAATAGGCAAGAAGTGAGTTGCGAATTGTGAGTAGTTTGTAGTAGGTTCTCAGTAGTATATAGTGAGTAGTGAGTAATGTGTACTGACGCGCATCTTGATAGCTCTTGGCGCCAGGTAGAGGTCGAGACAGCGCAGGAAGCGGTCCCGGATGAACCGGTCGTGTGCGGGCACGGCGCGCAGGCTCGAGTGCTGCGTCGGCAGGAACGTGTACTTGCGCTTCCACGGCGTCGACGACAGCTTGTTCCACTCCTTCAGCTACGAACACCAAACAAACATTCAAACTCATGCCTATATTCCAATTCCAATGACTCACTAAGGACGATTATTATAAAGTTATTATACTATGTGTAACGAGGATAACGCTCATCCTCAGACACCCCAATTTAAAAATATTATTACAATCACAATTAATGTATTGAAATTAGACTGAGATGAATATAAATATTGTTTTTTATGAAATTATTTGTACTAATTTTCGACATAAAGTTCGTAATTTTAATTATTTCATTTTTTTAAATGTTCGTTTATTATTGCATTTAGAAAAGACTTTATCGCATCGAGTTATGTTTCAGTTTCGTTTGTCGTGAACGTTGAATTAAAGGGTGACTATTATTTACCTGAGTGTTAATTATATTTGGAAAAAAAATCGTCTTAAAAAAATTTGTTGATATAGATTCTGTCGCTTATTCTGAACAAACTACTTTCAATCATGTTGCATGTTGTATAACATTATAACAACCAATACACCCATCAGTGTGTTTATTTAATATTAAAGTAATAATTAACTTAAACATAGTTCAATATGGAAAACTTTTATGAAAATGTACAACATCTGATGCAGCTAACAAAACACATGAGATTAATATTATCACGACTGACTTCAATTCTAAAGTGAGTCAAGGTGAAGTTGTCGGTAAGTTGTGACTAGGACAGAGGAACGCAAGAGGAGACACTTTAGTTCAATTTTGTCAAGAACAACACCTGGTAATTGTGAATACATGGTTCCAACTTCCAAAGCGGAGACTCCAAGGCATACTCCCGAACATGTCATTAAAAACCAAATTGACTATATCACGATTAACCACTGCTTTATAAATTGTATAAAAATATCAAAACATATCCAAGCTGCCGATATTAATTCAGATCAATAACCCTGTAGTTACAGAACTAGCCTGGACTCTGTACTGTAGGGTAGATGTCTCAAAGAATACGTCAAGAAAATATAAAGGATAAAACTCTCGCTCTCTTAGTCGACGAGCCTGACGAGCGTGACGAGCGTGACGAGCGTGGCGAGCGTGACGAGCGTGACGAGCGTGACGGGTGACGAGCGGCTCAGTCTCATTCAATACCCACAAAATAAACACAGCACAGCGCGCCTAAACCTGTTTTACTTCACAAGTAGCGCGCGTTTCTCTACCTCCTGTTACAGTGTTACACACTTCCGTCCCTTTTCATGAAATGACTCCCAGAAATGGATAGTAAAGATGTTACACATCAAAAAGTTTCATGTCTGGGACATGTGATGAGGCACAAAAGATACGAACTCTTGCAACTTATAATGAGAGACAAGATCGTTGGGAAAAGAAGAGTTGGGCGTATGAACAAATATATGGTTACGTAACATTAGAGTCGACGGGCATTGTGAGTGCTGCAGAGCTTTTCCGCCTTACGGCTCACCTTACGGGTAAGCGCTTACCATAGCCTATTCGAACCTGACTGAGTGTACCTCCTTGTCGTCGAGCAGATACTCTGGCGGCGGGTTGTAGCTCTCCGCATGTGTGGGCAGCGGCCGCCGGGGCGCGGGGATGTGCTTGTGGATGCCGCGCTGGGCTCGCTCTTCCTCTGTGTTCGATGAGCCCCACAGATTGTAGAAGTTCTTCTCCTACAACAACACATTCATTCATACATTTAGGCTACAATACATGTACTAGGTTTGCTACTGATTACTATTAAGAAATTTTTCCGTGAGTAGCTTCAATTTGATGAGACGCCCAACTTTTCTCTTACAAAAATTTTCGATTGTAGCTAACAGGGGTAGCAGGGATAAAATATTTCGATTTGATGATTCTCAAAAACTGTATCACTAACTGAGCGTGTTTTTGTTAAATCTCAAGATAATTATCTAAATTATTCGAAAAAATATTTGTCCCACAAAATGTATGGTTTGATTTTGAAAGAGTCCAAGTTGTTATGTGTAGTACGGTACCCGTCTCTTCCTCCTCTCGTTGGCGAGCTGCTTCCTGGTCTTGGTCCAGCCCATCTTGAGCGCGTGCACCAGGCGCGCCACCTGCATCTGCTCGGAGCGCGAGGGCAGGAACGAGCGCTTGTGCTCAGGGAAGGCCCGCAGCGGCGTCGCCATCACCTCGCGACTGAACCATTCTATCCACGGCTGGAAACAACACATAAACAATAACTACATCCCCACTCGTACACACTACACACTATACACACAGTGTTTATTTAAAAATATAATTATGACCTATTGAGATTATTATTTTAAAATTGTGGCTTTCAGGTTTATCTACAATTTGGTTTGATGACCTTTGTGATTGCTATTTATAGGATTTGTTACCTTTTTGAGATACAAGCCACATTACCACAGAAGTTACATTCTTTGTGACACATCCAAACAACCATCCACCATGGTTTGCCACCACCTTCAGGTTGGTGGTTGGTTAAGGGCACACAGGGCCCATGCCCAGGGCCTTCATCCTCACGTGGTGCCCGGAAAGGTCGACATATTCGCATTACACATTTTTTTATTTTGGTTAGATATTATCCAACATATTTTTTATGTCATTTACTTCATCTACTTTCCAAAAGGGGCTTCCCGGCATGACCTAAGACGACTTTGAAAACAATAATAATATCAGACCTGGTACTCGTCATGTTGAGGGTTTGGCACACGTCCCTCACGCAGCCGCTGTATGAGCTGCAGGTCCTCCTTGCTGAGCACCACATCCTGCCCCGTCGAAGGGTCTCGCACCGTGCGCCAGAACTCAGGGTCTTCACATTTTCTGCAAGGCATATTCTATAGACATTACATGATACAAGGTCTATTTGTGGCTTCAATTGGTGAGCCAATGACAGTTATAAGTAAATTTCGTTAAACAACCTTGTTAGATACCATGCAGGTATTTATGGGCAGTGATATTCCTTACTATCACGAAGATCCACCGTCTTCATTGCCCCAATTTCTTGTTGTAGATGTAGTTGCACTTGTTCCAACTTTCTCTACTCCTTAATAGATTAGGGGTATAGGTCAAGCAAACTGCTGGTGGTAGGATATTCGAATCCGTCTGGATAGCGACCACCGTGCACAGGGTGTAAAACCCGCCATAGTGGCACATGCAAGTGTTTCGCAGGAAGTTGGTTTTAGGATCAGCCATCATGTACATCCGGTTTCTGTCGGGGGTCTAGAATTGGGGTATGATGTACTCTGACACTAGACCCTCGACCGCTTCTTAACCTTCTTGTCCAATGGCGTATAGAAGAACTTACAGGCCGGCATGATTGTGTTGAGTAGCGACGGATAGATTGTCTCTCGATATTTGATACTCTAATTGGACGGCACTGCGCTTACCATCAGGTACAGTGTGGTCACTCTGCCGCGCCTGAAATAAAATAAATTAAAAGTGAATGAATGACTCACTTGAGGAAATCATCGATGTGATCTCGTTGAGGCGGCTTCATGATGCGGCGTCCGTCGAGGTCGTAGCCCACGTGCTGGTACTCGTTGTACCACCACATGGGCACGTCGCCCACAGTGTTGCGCCGCTCCTCCTCGTCCGACGTATCACCGGACTCGTATTCATCTATAGTGTCATTTATAAATTAATCATTGGATCACTTGAATATGGTAAGTGATTAATGACCATTAACATTTAACATAATAAAATGTTATGTTAATGTACGGTTTGTGATATACAAACCGCACATTGCACCTGCCCGTGTACGTATAGTTGCACGGGCGAGTCAGCATTTTACGTTACTATGTCATTTTCATTATAACAATGTATTCGCATCAGTTCACCTAACGCCATCGTGCAATCAACATTACTTACATTTAACTATTTTTAACAATTTATCTTTGTGAACTCAAATAAATAACGTGATCTTCAAGTGATTGTCTTTATCTTCATCTCAACTACAACAACATTATAATATTGTGTGGTACGCACCATACATATTTTTGGTCCTTCAAGCAAACCAGCGACCTTGGATCACCTTCTACACAATTTTAACAACAATTACGGTAGTGTGCATTGTACTTCCAATTGCGGTAACGAATCGGTTCGACTGGCCTTCCACAAGCGGACCTCCCCAGTCGAATTGAGAAGGCGTCTATTCCGTGAGAGGGATACAAATCTCACTACCAGAACTATCCTGCATCAAGCGCAGAAACTTTCAACATGAGTAGCATACAGCAACTCTTAACAAATCAAGAACAATTGGCGGAAGCGATAGAACATTGTCTCCGCAACTACAAAAAGGACTCAGCTGAACGGAAAACTCCATCTTACATCAAGAAACGTGTGGAGACTTTAGATGCCTATTGGGCAGAATTCCAAACCAATCATGCAGCATTGTGTGATTTTGAAGAACGTAATTTCTCATATTTCTCCGAAAATCACTATAGAAAAACGGAATTATTGTATAACGAAGCTCGAACAATTATTATTTGCGGGGATAATCCACACAAAAGACAAAAATCCCCCGTAAATCCATCTATACGCCAACAGTCAGGAGAATCTTCAGCTTACCAGGGACCTGTCAAAACTATTTCACAAGGTAACGCTAGCAAGACCGAAGATATGTTGCGCAAACAAAAAAGCAACTTTAAGGCATTTGCTAAGACTCTGGCAAGTATCAACGTAGATAACATTAATGAAAAGTGGGAATTTCAAGACACTTTGAAAAACCTAGAATCAAGATGGAAGGCAATTGACACCCTCTATTGGGAAATCGATGCTGAAAATATTATCGGAGAAGAAGATAATTATGAAGAAATGGTTGAAAACTACGAACGACAGTACAACGCAATGAAGAAAACTATAAATACAAAAATGTCGTCTAGTGCCCACAAAGAAACATCAACACCACAGATGGAATTACCAACCTTCAGTGGTAATTTTCAACATTGGACATCATTCAAAGACTTGTTTATTGAAACAATCCACTCAAACCCGTCCTTGTCCAGTGCACAGAAAATGCAGCACCTGAAATCTAAAATCAAGGGCGAAGCTGAAAGACTCGTACAACACTTATTAATCAGTTCTGACAACTATCAAATATGTTGGGACATTCTAAACAACCGGTACAATAACAAAAAAACGATATTCAATTCTCACCTGGATACGATTCTGAATTTACCAACATTACAGTACCAGACTTACAGAGCGATAAAAAATATACACGATACAGTCAATGAGAGCCTTAATGCCATAAAAACCCTTGGCGTGGACATTTCAACATGGGATCCAATGTTAGTGCGTGTTATCTCGCAAAAATTGGATACTGACACCTACAATTGCTACATTGATTCTTTGAAGGAACCCCGAGAATTACCCAACTTATCGGAATTTATGCGTTTCTTAGAGAGCAAATTTATATCCTTGGAAGGCGGACGTCGGAAACTAGAGCAGCCCGCTCACAATAATCAAAAAAGTCGTGGTACTTCATCTAATCAGCCATACGCATATAAGGCATTCAACACGAACCAAAGTGTGTATTCAAAAAATAAATCATTCAAAAATAATAACACTACATTAAACAAGCCAAAGAATGTGCCAAGCAGCGTAAAATGCCCTATGTGCAAAAATGATCACGGATTATTCCATTGCAACGAGTTTATCAAGTTACATACTGACGAACGGCATAAACTAGTTCAAAAATACAATTTATGCAAAAATTGTTTATTCAACCACAACGGCAAGGAATGCAAGTCTGAAAAACGATGCCGCCAATGTAACGCACACCATCATACATTGCTTCATAATTCATTCGAGAATGTTACGCCTAGTAACAAAGAAAAAATTAACATCGAGAACATTCCATCATCAAGCAGCCATGTGTCGATGGAAGATTTATCTGAGACACTTTTGGCCACCGCCCTGGTCAAGGTCAAGGCCAGCGATGGTTCGGAGCTCATTTTACGTGCTCTTATAGATCAGGGATCTCAAATATCCCTTATCACCGAAAACGCTGCTCAGTCACTCGGACTACCTCGAGAAAAATGTAAAGGAGTGATTTTCGGCGTCGGAGCGCAACAGAATAACTGCAAGGGGGCTTTGACTATAACATGCTCCGCTGTTCATTGCAATTACACTTTTGTCACAGAAGTGTACATTATGACTAATCTCAATAACAATCTACCTAATAGATCGTTCCCGAAACCATTAACCTGGGAATATCTGAAAGGCATTCGATTAGCCGATCCTGACTTTAACATAAGCCGGCAAATCGATTTACTTCTCGGAGCGGATGTCTACTCCAACATCATACTCAGCGGTATTATCAAAGGAGAGGGAACTCAGCCCATAGCTCAGCAAACTCATCTGGGCTGGATACTGTGCGGCAACATGAAGCCATACCAATGCAATGTCGTTCTAAATAATTTAGAGGACATTCGTAGATTTTGGGCTGTAGAGGACGTCGATGAAGGCTCGTCAATGTCGTCGCAAGACCTCTTATGCATTAATCAATACAAAACCGAAACAAAACGTCAAGAGAACGGGCGTTACGTCGTGCGATTACCCCTACATTCCGATATCAAAGAGAAGCTGGGAGAATCCAGACCTAAAGCTGCTGCACAATTTTTACAATTAGAGAAGAAATTTAACACATCCCAAAACATAGCCAAGGATTATAAACAATTTATGTCGGAATACTTACAATTAAATCACATGCAATTATGTAAAAGTAACAAGAAACCAAGCTATTATTTACCACATCATTGTGTGCAACGCGCGGACTCCACTACTACAGGGCTGCGCGTCGTATTTAATGCGTCATCGAAATCGACCTCGGGACTAAGTTTAAACGATTTGATGTACAGTGGGCCGAATTTGCAAACAGATTTAATGCAAATAATTTTAAAATGGCGACAATACAAGATAGCCTTTACAGCTGACATAGAAAAAATGTTTCGGCAAATTTTGTGTCACAAAGACGACCAACAATATCAAAAAATCTTATGGAGAGACTCTCCCAACCAATTAATCCAAGAGTACGCTTTAACAACTGTGACATACGGAACAAAGGCGGCTCCTTTCCTGGCTATGATGACGCTTAAACAACTTGCCAACGACGAGAGACACAATTATCCTGAAGCTGCTGCTATTTTAGAGTCTTCATTCTACATGGACGACTTGCTCTGCAGCTGTGATGACCTTGAAAAATCAAAACGCTTAAAAACTGACCTCATCAATTTGCTCAAGTCAGGCGGATTCAACTTGAGGAAGTGGTCATCCAACTTTCCAGACCTACAAGAATTTAACGATACTTCAAACACCACATCACCAGAAACATATTATTTTCGTCATCAAGACTCAAGAAAAACATTGGGCTTACGGTGGAATCCTAACGAAGACAACTTTACCTTTCAATTGACAATCGATTACAAATCGACAAAACCTGTTACAAAACGCATTCTTCTTTCCGAAATTTCGAAGATTTTCGATCCATTAGGGTGGCTAAGCCCTATAACAACCAAACTTAAACTAATATTTCAAATGGTGTGGCAAGAACAATTGCGATGGGACGACGAAGTACCTAAATTCATTAACAAAGAGTGGTTAAAAATCAAGTCGGAACTAACTGAAATCAATCAACTGCAAATACCAAGATGGCTACAAATAACACAAAAGGATGATATCGAGTTACACGGCTTTTGTGACTCATCTGAAAATGCCTATGCATGTGTCATCTATTGCAAGGTCAAGAAAAATCCTGAGAAAACTGTTATGGTCGCAGCGAAGTCAAGACTCATACCCGCAAAGAAAAGAGTGTTAGAGTGGGGGGAAGGTTGAAAAATGCAAACATCGATGAAGATCAGAAAAATCCTATTATTATTCCCCATGACGGACACTTTACAAATTTATTGATTGATCATGCTCATAAATTGACATTCCATGGTGGAGTACGCCTAACGTCGGCCAATCTGCGAAAACAATATTGGATAATTGGTGGAAACAGGGCTGTCAAGAAGCGAATTTTCAACTGTATAAAATGCCGTAGACATAACCCTATTCAACAAACTCAATTGATGGGAGACTTACCGGCGCCACGATGCAACTTGACACGACCATTTTACAATACAGGTGTTGACTACACCGGGTACATCGATATTAAAACAAATAAAGGTCGAGGCATAAAAACAACAAAGGGTTACGTTGCTGTCTTCGTGTGTATGGCCACGAAAGCAGTCCACCTGGAACTAGTCTCAGACCTGACGTCATCAGCCTTTCTCTCATCCTTGAGAAGATTGGCTGCCCGTCGAGGAGCTCCACGTCACATGTATAGTGACAATGGAACTACTTTCGTCGGAGCCAACAAAATGCTGCAACAAGAAATAATCAACCTGAAGAACACACTTGACCCTGAATTCTTCTCAGCTATCACAGAAATGGAGATCGAATGGCACTTTATCGCACCATTATGGCCAAGCGCAGGAGGCCTATGGGAAGCCGCGGTGAAGAGCCTGAAATATCACCTACGCAGAGTCATTGGAGAGCAGAAACTTACCTACGAAGAGCTTTCAACGCTTCTAACGCAGCTCGAGGCTTGCCTTAATTCGAGGCCTCTCTTAGCGCTTACGGAAGACTCTGACGATATAAATTTCTTAACGCCATCACATTTCCTTTCAAGTGGTCCTAACTTAACTATCGTCGAAACTGAGACAGATGAACGAACGCGCTGGCAACTTGTACAAAAAATCTTCAAGGACACGTGGAAAAGATGGCAGTCTGAATATTTATCCCACTTATTACCCAGAAGTAAGTGGCAACGAGCACATGAAAATATGAACATTGACGATATTGTTGTCATCCATGACGCAAATCCTGCTGGAAAGTGGAGTCTAGGAAGAGTTATGGAACTACACCCGGGCAAGGATGGATATATACGCGTAGTCACAGTCAAGACGAAAAGCGGAATTCTTAAGCGCCCAATTACCAAATTGTCGAAGTTACCTGTAAGAGAACAAGCTGAAAACAAGGCAGAACAAGCTGTACGACCGAAAGAGCCTAAAGAAAAAAGAACCAAGAGATCATGTAATTTGATATGGGCCGTCATATCGATTTTATCAATCGTGTGTCCCGCCCGGTGTAACTACAGCCTAAACTATCTAAATAGCAACCAAAGCATTTACTTCGACAAGGTTAATGACATGCATATTGTTCGCGACCAGTGGAAATTGATCGTGTATTATGATATGAATCCCTATTGGAGAGGCATGGAAATACTTAAAAACTACGTCACCAGCCTCGACAAAACATGCTCAAACTCACAAAAAATCAGCCAATGTGGCGTCATCTTATTACAACTACGTCACGGTTACACTGAATTGGTGTATTATAGTGATATGCTACTAAGTCAGCAAACCCACCACAGAGAACGCAGAGGACTTGTCAATGGAGTTGGCTACTTAGCTAATAGCTTGTTTGGCATACTTGATGAACAGTTTGCAGCAAAATATGAAAAAGATATAAACTTAATAAAGGAGAACGAAAACCATCTGACAGCGTTACTGCGAAACCAGACATCGATAGTGGAAGCGGAAAACAACCTATTGAAAAGAGTAAAGGAAATCATTGAGAAACAACACAAAATGTATACTAATCAAATCGCCGAACTCGATAAGACTGCTAATGTGATTGCAACCGAAGTCAAAAACATTATGATAGTCAACCATATTACTTTCATGTCGATAATTGCTAACAACATTCTTGTGAACATGAAGAATCTGCAAGAAACATTATTGGACACTGTAACGGAAGTACACTATGGAAAGTTCAATATTCATCTTTTAAGCCCTGAACAGCTCAAAGAAGAACTGAGTCTTATATCTGGACAACTATCCAAGGATTCAAGCCTTCCTATAGACAACATACACACGGATCTACGTAAACTCTACCGTTTATTAAGAGTGAGGGCAAGAATGACGGTTAAATATTTCATATTTGAAATCAAGATTCCATTAGTGACCCGAGACAACTACGAGATTTACAACCTCATCACCGTTCCTCTACAAACTCAGCGCTTAATGGTCAGCATACTACCGATCGCTAGCCACGTAGCTATAAATCTGCAGAAGGATTCCTACATACCTCTGTCTGAAAACGAGCTACGCATGTGTTTACCCTACAACACGAATGCCCTTATGTGTCCATTACAACAACCGATTTATTACCTGAAGGCAGATGATAACCTATGCGTCAAGAACAAGGAAACAAATCGGTGTGAAACAAAAATATCTATATGCGCGGACATGTGGACGCAGCTTAATAAAATAAATACTTACCTATACTTTTGTTGTGGGCAACGAACAATTAAAATCATCTGCGGGTCTCAAGTTACAGCCGAACAAGTCAGCAAGGCCGGTATTATCACTCTCGCAGATGGCTGCATCATCAAAAACGACGAATTTACCATTTATTCGCATATGAGGCAAAACAACTATCTGACCTTACAAGCAGATGTTGACAAGGTCATCATACCGCCTATCAACAAAATATTTAATCTGTCTATACCAAAACAGAGCATTAAGACAGCTGAAGACTCTGGACTCCAGTCGTACGAAAACTTGCAAAATGCCATCGACGAACAGATCGAGCAGCAAAAAGGAGCAGAAGTCAGTAGAGACCTATCCAGCTACTATATCTCTTCTCATGACGTGCATCAGTATGTGGTGCTGTATCTGTTAGCTGGTAGTGCACTCATCGCAGTCTCTACTTATATATGGTGCCGCTGGCGGGCACACTGCTCTGCAACGTTCCCCATCTCATCCTCCGACAACCGTGGACCTGTGGGATCTGTGGAATTAGCCGGACCTGCTGAGCCCAATATACCACTCACACAACTACGCCGCGAGACAACTACAGGAGACGTCATGGCTTCACGATCAACCCATATGTACGCCTGCGTCAACAAGGCAACGTCACCAGTCATAAGAAAACAATTCAGTGAAAGTGATAACTAAGTGTTTAATTGTGTGAGATTCTAGAGACATTAAGTTTTTAATTTTGTAAACATTGCTTTGTCACCTCATTTACCTCATCTCATCTCGCCCTAGGCAATATGTACGGTTTGTGATATACAAACCGCACATTGCACCTGCCCGTGTACGTATAGTTGCACGGGCGAGTCAGCATTTTACGTTACTATGTCATTTTCATTATAACAATGTATTCGCATCAGTTCACCTAACGCCATCGTGCAATCAACATTACTTACATTTAACTATTTTTAACAATTTATCTTTGTGAACTCAAATAAATAACGTGATCTTCAAGTGATTGTCTTTATCTTCATCTCAACTACAACAACATTATAATATTGTGTGGTACGCACCATACAGTTAATGTTAAAACATATTAACATTTAATAAAATGTATTAAATCTTAATAATATTACAAATAGGGTAGTTGACTAATTTTTTTTTATTAATTTTATAAAATATTTACATTACCTAAAACCTGTGAAGAAGCTAAACAGCATGATTGTGTTGAGTAGCGGGGGATAGACTGTCTCTCGCTACTTGATACTCTATCTGGACGGCACTGCACTTACCATCAGGTGCAGTGTGGTCACTTAGCTGTGCCAGAAAAAAAAAAACCTGAATCTCTGAATCTGAACAAAACTAAGTAAATTAGACACCATTCAAATCTGCTGGAAGGGGTAATTGTCAAATGACAGTAAAATAATGTATGTTATGTTTAAAATTAAAAGTGAACTATTTAACTTTATGAATAGTAATTGCAGAATTACCTTTTTGCTCCACTGGTTGTGTGACGCTTGTTTTCTCGATTGTATTTGCAAGTTTGTCAATACTATCCTCTGTCTGTTTTTCTGTTTTACTTTTTATTTGTTTTTGTTTCTGCTTTTTCACTTTAGCTTTCTGTTGCTGCTTAGTTTTTAATGTTTGTTTGAATTCCACATTGTTTTTTGTCTGTGATTTGACTTTCCCATTCCCAGACTCAGCCCCGCTGTCCACACTGTCCACACTGTGCTCACTAGCATTGTTCTCGTCCTCATCACTGTCATCGCCAGTTTCATCATCAGAGTCATCTTCTGAATCAGATAACTCCTGGAATCATGTATTAAACTATGAAATATGAACAACATGTTTCTTATTTGTATTTGGTATAGTTAAATTTAAGGATGGTCTCATGTATTATTTGATTAGGCTATCACAGTGGGGCATGAAGAAAAAATAAGACACTCTTAAACAGATAACAGCAAATGCACTTTCAAGTGTGTTTAGGGAAACTATATTTCATTTTATAATATTTGACTATTACAGGTTGAATGGCAGAGAATGCCTCCAGCATTAAGTCCGCCAATACTTAAATTTATAAAGTGTGATAAATAAATAATTTAATGGTTAAATGTTTACAATGTAATATAAAATGAATAAATAACACCCAATGGTCCCACACATAGCCCCGACCCCACACTAAGATACGAGTCTTGTGTTGTGGGTAACAGGGTCTACGAGAGACTTTTAGTCTCACAACACCCAGACCCCAGACACAAATATCTGTCTGTCACACAAACATTTGTCCCGGTGTGGGAATCGAACCCACAGCCGGCTACTCGCCTACTGCACCACGGAAGCTGTCAATGTATAAAACAGGTAAGACTAACTCTAGTCTAAGATAATAATTAGAGGCACCATACTCATGTTGCCTCTAATTATTATCATGTTTGGTTTTGTTTGTGAACACAACTGTTGGGTTTAGTCGTACACCTTTTATGATATAAACTAGCTGTTGCTCGCGGCTCCGCCCCCGTGGAGGTTATTTTCGGGAGCAGAAGTATCAATACAAGGAGTTGTCTTCTGCACTGAGACACCTACAGCGATCGTCTTGAATCTCAGGTGTTGTGACTGTCTAGATGGCTAGACAGGCACAACTCCTAACTTAAACTTCAAGCACTCCTTATAATACCCCGGGATCACTCCGTAAGTGTCGAAGAAGGCCACCGCGGGGTTTTAGCTGGTAGTGTCCGGTTGGGTGTACATAAGTAGTAGTGACTCGGCCCAGCGGCAGCCCGGATAGCCATCATCCGGGCGAGGGGGTGTTGGGTCATAAGACCGGCTAGTCCAGCATAACCGTTTTATTCTCATTCCGCTTCCCCCCGAAGCGGACGGCAGTAATAAAATGCATTCCCCGCGACAAAAAAAAGTGTTGTGCCTGAAGCTTGAGATTACAATTAAAGAATACCTCATAAGTTAACTCCTCACTTCGCCCTTTAAGGGATGATTTGGTAAAAACGTTGAAACACGTATTTCTTTATTTTTTACCAAAAGCCTAAATATGAATTTTCAGATCCCTAAGTTGAAGTATTACGTATTGCCCATACAAACTTTTAACCTCTATTTCACCCCTTTCAAAATATTTTTTTGAGACAAAAGATACCCTATGTCCTTCCCTAGGATATAATCTATCCCTCTACTGAATTTCATTAGGATTCGTTCACCCGTTTAGTCATGAAAAGGTAAGAAACAGACATACAAACAACAATATTAATTTTGCTGCGGAATATTTTAAAACTGTTATATCTCTTAAGATATTCATTGAAATCAAATGACGTAAAGGGCAACTTTGTTCAAAATTAAATACTTGTGATGAATAAAGTATTTATTTGGATAAGGATTAATACCATGTTTATAAAAACCCCTTTCCAAATAATGCACTGTTTCAGAACAAATTCGATAACCATTAAAAAGTTTATAGTGAGCCAATCGAAATAGATAGACATATGCTATCGTGGACTTTTTTTTAGAACGTTTTAAGAGGAACAATTTTGTTGTACATGATTGTTATGTAACTTTAACCGTTAACGCAGCGCACGCAACGGAAGCTCTCAAAAGGAATCAATTTTCCCCGTTTTTGCAGTATTTTTCTTTGCTGCTCCGCTCCTATTGGTCATAGCGTGATGTTATATAGCCTATAGCGCTCCTCGATAAATGGGCTATCCAACACTAAAAGATTTTTCAATTCGAACCAGTAGTTCCTGAGATTAGCCCGTTCAAATAAACAAACAAACAAAGCAAACAAACAAACAAACTCTTCAGCTTTATATAATAGTATAGATGAAGCTCTGTAAATTTCATCTAATTTGATAATTAATATATTGAGTTCACTTATGATATGTGCGATGCGGACGCATTATGATGGCGAACTGACTACTATTACCGCGCTGTTGACAGTAATAATGTTAATGCTGAAACTGCATATTTGGACAGTTGGACCATACAACAACTATCTCATAATAATAATGATACACCCTACATCATATCCAAACTTACACTCAATAGGTTTAATCTGTATAATAGATACTAAGGACTGGGTCTGTACCACACCTGAAACATAAACTTTTTGATCCCTGAATCATTTGTCTGTGTGAATGGAATGGATCCACATCCTCTTGTTGCAGAGCCATTTACACACTACACCACAGCCGTTAACTTAAATCCAGAGGTATTTCTAGTAAATTTGATAAGGCAGTAAACAGATTCTCCAATAGTTTTAAGAATAAACTAACTAGTTTGTTATATAATTAGGAGTGTAGTATACTCACTGAGGAGTGATCAGAGGCATACTCCACTGATTCGTCACCACTCAGCGCCGAGTCCGCACTGTCTTCAAACAACACCCCCTGTTACAATAAACATTACCAGATATACTGAAAACTATTATAATTATACTATTATTGTTCAAGGTTTCACCAAATATTTTTTATAAGGAACATACGAAAGGAAAACTTCACTTATGAATATAATAAATTAGTAAAATGTTACATCTTGTTCGTGATCAGAAGCGGGCTCTTTGTCATCTTCGTGTTCCGAGTCTGTGTCGTCCCCCTCCACATTCAGTGGTCCAGGAAGCAAGTCATACTCCTCCGAATCATCCGATTGCTGCAAATTACAACCGACATTCAAATATAAACAACACGGTTCGAGAAACAGAACCTCCCGTGAAGTCTTAACTTTACCTCATCGCTAGATACGTTTTTTTTATCATCGGCCTTTTGTGTCGCTTCTTGGGAATCTATTTTTCTTTTCAGCAGTCCAGTTCTAAACGGAGGCATTATTAACTTAACATGAGTTATAAATTGTAATAATAAAAGCACGTGTTGATTACTTGTTGACACTACATTCGCTCGTCCGCCAACTAGTGATGGACGATATACATCGATGTATTAAAAACACTCGATGTAAAGGATCGATACATCGAATCAATCCGATATATCGTTCATTCGTTAAATCGAGTTAACATCGATTTTTTTTTATTCGATGCATCGAAGAGCCAAACCTGCTAGGATACCATTGCTTTCCCTTATTTATGCGTCACTTTGCAAGTAGTAATCGAACCGAAAAAGCCTCGTCTAATATGGAAAACTAATTTTATGCTCGGAGGATAAAAATAGTTCTCCGTAGATAGCGATGAGGATTTTGTCTCTTCAGTTCATTAGTACTTGTAAAATGGTGCTTATGCAAAAGAAATGGTTTCAGCTGCTACAAATACTTGCAACATGTTGTAATTAAAACCTACGTTGAATATCTTTTGAACTATTTTCGTCTTCAATTCAGTTACTTCTTTCATCAAATTGACTTTCGTTTAGTAACGTCTGAAGTATATATCAACTGTCAAACAAGTGACTGTCACGCTGTTATTCCAATTTCCAATGGCTGAATGACTGCCATGCTAGCCAAGCGTCAAGCTGTAAAAGAAATATGCAAATGGCCGACCTCTCGTTCAGCGTTGCCAATTTAGCATATTTTATGCATACACAGAGAATGGACTGAGCAATATCCTCACAAAATTTACCGCTTTGTATACAACGCGAATGCGCGGCCTATACCTATTTCTTTTCGTTTTTGCAAGTATGTGACGTAGGCCAATCAAAATTCTAGAAAAATATAACTGCTGGCCGGACTATCGCTTTATCTCACACATTTATCTGTCAGTATTCACATATACTACACATACACTATAGCTGGGTAGAGAGCGCTCAGTTCATCCTCTATGTCAATGCTTTATTATGCAAGATTTGGTACATTTATATGTTGTTTAGTATATTTTATCTAGCAAATTTTAAAGCATTTAAAATAATTACTAATTAAAACGCTTAACGACGACGCAAATGTTCCATTTCGCTTCAAGTCCTATTTGTTAAAAAAAATCGTTGTATGGAAAACATCGATTTATTTTTCAATGTATCGATATCATCTTCTTCATTGGCAGCACTGAAAGGGAACCCAGAAATGACAGTTATGTTACGTTTTGAAAACTGTACGTACGATTTTTTTTTTAAATCATTATAAAATATATTTTTGATCCATATTCCTTACCTACGTCATCTAATATTATCAAGTATGAGATTTGTGATAGATTTATAATAATTGGGATGTACGTATATTATTAATTTGAAATGCGTCTAGTTTAGTTTGATTTAAACTATTTACGAACGACTTAATATTTACAAATGTCATATTTGAGGTTAAAAAAAACCATTTTAAATATTGACAAAAACGTAATTTTTCAATTTAGGAATAAAATGTTTTGACCTAACCAATTTCATATTATATAACTTATCTAGTCATTTATTAAAAGTTTGCAAACATCAGACTATCGTGACTATTGTGATATAAAATGTTTCGTAATTTGTTCAAGGTTTTTAGACCCGTCGGCAACTATTTGGTGAGTATTTTTAAGTTTGTGATCTCTTGAATATCAGTTTATAGCATGGTGGTGACACTGCAGATTGTTATGTCTGAAGATTCGCGGCTCGGGCGGCGGATCAAACGCGGCGTCCGGTGTCGGCGCGGGCAGCACTTTCCAACAAAATAGTGTGTCGAAGGAGCAGCAGCTATCGCAGGCGTTGCGCCACTCGCTGCCTGGCATCACATACATCAGCGTGGAGGACATATCGGGTGGCTGTGGGGCTATGTTTGAGGTGAAAAGCCCCCTTTTCTCACAATTTTTTTTTACTTCTCATTAATACCTTAATCATTACTGCATTATAAAGCAGATGATGGTCATTTAATGTTGTTGGTTTTTTAATAATCTAAATTTTAATATTGTTTGTTTCAAATATTTTCAGGTCAGTGTTGAAGCTAAAGAGTTTATAGGTTTAAGCAGAGTAAAACAACACCGGCTAGTGACTGAATGTCTTAAGAAAGAAATAGCAGAGATGCATGGCATCCGCATCCACACGACACTTCCTAAAGATGACGACTGATATACATATATATATATACCATACCATAGCTGTTAGACCTTGTAAATAGTTATTGTTAAACAGATTTTGTTCTGATAGATATTAATGATTTTAATTGTTAATACTTTATACAAACATATTTCTTGGTGCAGTATATTAGTGATCAAGTTTATTAGTGTTCTGTTTAATGAATATCATTTTGAAAAAAATACAGATGAAATCTTCTTATTTCTTTGATCAAATTGACTAAGAACAAAATGTTCTTGAATAGTATGCCACTTGTTTGATATGTTTGTTATAAAGCCTTATGTTGAGAAATTACAATGTTATTAAATGAGACACTACAAGTTATTTTATTGTATGTATAAGTTTTGGTTCATATTTATTAACAAATTCTACTATTTCTTGCCTATCAGCAGGTATGCATGAAATGTTAGCAGAGGAAATGTTGCTTTACTATAGCTACAGGTATTGCTAAACAAGATGATAGGGAGACTGCTGGGCACGGGCCTCCTCTACTAATGAGTTGACAGACTTCACATACTATTGAAATTTGTGTAAGAATTTTCAGGTATGCAGGTGGCCTCCCTTTTAAAGCTAGAGATCATTAACAATATAAGTACATGTAACTTTATAAACGTCAGAGTTGTATGCCATAGTGTTTATAGTCAGAAAAGGAAATTATTTTTAAAATGAAAGTCAACAGCTGCTACATGTTCAATTTATATAAATATAATTTGAGTTTATAAAAAAATTGGAACAATGATGATGTTATTAATTTAGAAATATTGATAACTTACACATGATTGTTCCATTAGACATTATGCAATATTATCTTTTACTAGCTATTGCTCGCGGTTCCGCCCGCGTGGAGGTCATGTTTGGGAGAAAAAGTATACAATACAAAATACCAATATTCATGCGTTTAACTTAAAAATGACGGATTTTCATACAAACTTTCATCCCCTATTTTACCCCCCTAGGGGTGGTATTTCCAAAAACCCTACCTTAGTGGATGCCTGCGTGATAAAAGGTACCTACTGTCAAAATTTCAAGTCTCTAACCCCAACCGTTTAGGCTGTGCGTTGATCGATCAGTCAGTCAGTCAGTCAGTTTCTTCTTTTATATATACAGATAATGGACGGCTATCCAGCGTCAAAAGTGCAGTGGGCGAGTAGCCGGCTGTGATTTGTGGAAGAGAGGCTGTGATTTGTGGAAGAGAGGCTGTGATTTGTGGAAGAGAGGCTGTGGGTTCGATTCCCGCACCAAGATAAATGTTTGTGTAACAGACAGATATTTGTTTCGAGTCTAAGTACGTTAAAAAATCTTTATTTAGGAAGTTTTAACACAAATCTGTATTATAATAACAAATGCATCATTATAAATGCATTTATTTCAAACTCTGTTGGGTCTCCACTAAACAATTAGAGTACCTACTAGTGTATATTAACACCATACAGACAGACCCTACATACCGAATGAATGAAAAATAACAACAATAAACATAATACAACAGTGTGTTCGCGCACCCGTGTGTGAAACTTGTGTAATATTATGTTTATGTACGCTACAAATAAATGATTATTATTAGATGACTTGATTGCACTGACGAAATAGACGTCAATGCTTGATTGTAAATAAGGATATTTTCAGTATCATCGTAGCCTAGGTACTTAATTTTATAAGATTAATCCCATTGGGACGTGACTGGTTAATAGAAGAGCTTTGCATTCCTGCATGTTAAAAGATAATAACTTTTAAATTTTGAAGAGAAACTTCTCTAAAATCGTGGTTTGAAACTTAATGAAATGAAAATGCGTTGCGACAGCGACAAACACGTACATTTATAGGATTAAGCTGGTGAGAGAAGGAAATATAATACATTACACTTTCTGCATATATTTTCAACTTATATGACTATTTTACTTTTATATGTATACGGATTCCGTTTTTTATTCTAATTATGGGTAACATTTGGAGTGAAAACGAAATTACCTGGCAGCACTAAAAAGTTCTCTCAAAATCAAAATGGCGCTCAACATAAGTGTCAAGGTGCATCCCGTTGTTTTATTTCAAATTGTAGATGCATATGAGCGTCGAAATGCTGATTCCCACAGAGTTATCGGCACACTGCTCGGTAATTATTATTTTCTTAATTTCGTATACGTTCACGTGTTTGTCCAAAGCGTATTGTGTGCGGACGTGAGGTGCGAAACTTCGGTTTTTGTTAATGTTTACGTGGTATCAGTTTTATTTCTAATGCAGAGTAACGTGTCGTTATTACTAAGTGTTTCCGAGAAACCTGCATTCAGTGGCAGTTGAGTGTCTGGATGGACTATTTGGTTGACACATATAGGTTATGTTTTGGTGCGCGTTGCAGGCACTAGCGACAAAGGAGTGGTGGAGGTGACAAACTGCTTCTGCGTGCCGCACAAGGAACATGCCGACCAAGTGGAGGCCGAGCTCAACTACGCCATGGACGTGTACGACCTCAACAGGCGAGTGAACTCTTCCGAGAGCATTGTAGGTGAGTCACGTCCAAGTATCTGTACCACATCATCATTTTCAAAGTGGAATGTAACTAAATGTTATAGTAAATATAGTAAAGGTTACTCATATACTGTATGAGGTATTACAGACTATTTGTTTGAGGATAGTGGACTAACTTTTATGCAAACTTGCAGTGTCTAAGTTCTAATAATAATTGGTAGTTATGGTTAAGGAGGGTGGGCCAACAGCAGGTGGACTTATTGCTAGAGCAAACTGTAAGACAGATAAGACAACATATACGGGTAGACAGAACTCAAGGAAAATATAGTTACTAACCAATAAAATTTAGCTTAAATATGTACTGATACAGATAATATATGCTTGAAATACTAGATATTACCAATACACGCTATACACAATTTTTTTAAATTATTCTTCTTTTGGTGTGTATGGTATAAAATGATGAGTGTGAATTTAAACATGCTTTATGCACCACTTATGCACTGTGACATTAATTTTCACAATGATATTAGTAAATTAATTTCCCTGAAATAAAACAAATTTTAGGGATTTTATCATGATTTATTTTAATTTTTTAACCCAAAGTCTTGAAAGCTTTACAGACTTCATGGTCAAGGGGCGGACTAGGTTGACTGACGTCAAGAGAGTACAGTGCCAAGTTTCTATCCTCCATATAGTTGTTTATTATTTTTATATGTGGTAGTCTGATCTTAATATGTGTCTGTTATTTTTATATGTTATAATCTTGAGGTTTGGCAGATGGTTTTTTAGGTTCCAATTTAATCAAATGTATATTTAGATCCCAGGCCGAAGCTAAAATAAATCGCAATAAAAACTAAAATTAGTTTTGTGTCAGTGTGTGTGTGTAATATTCATGTAAATCTAAGAAATCATTAGATTATTCTCGCTTTAGTTTAGTGTGAAGTGATATTTTTTTTCAAGCTATTTATTCTGGAATTTCTAATATAGACAGCACTATATATAGACATCTATATAGCTCAATATCACAGTATGCCTTTTAAAAGCAATTGATGCACCTCATGATGAAAAAATAAGATATGAAAAGAAAAATAATATGGAATCACTAATATTTCAAAATGATGCTGTTGGCAGACGATACTACATTTACATGTGGAAATTTCATCACAATAGTAGTAGGGCCATTTGTTGTAAAATGGTAAAAACTCATTTGCACACATCATACATTTTGTAAAATATGTTTTGTGTTTTCAGGATGGTGGGCGACAGGTAACGAGGTGACAAACCACTCGTCAGTGATCCACGAGTACTACTCGCGCGAGTGTCGCGACCCGGTGCACGTGACACTGGACACGTCGCTGCAGGGCGGCCGCATGGGGATGCGCGCCTACGTGTGTGTGGCGCTGGGGGTGCCGCGCGGCAAGCAGGGCTGCATGTTCACACCCATACAAGTCTCACTCACATGCTACGAGCCTGAGGTCTACACATATTCCTGTCTATACTAATATATAAATCTGTAGCGTATGTCTGTACATTTCAGTAATTTACCCGATTTTGCGTGAAATATTATTTTTATGACTTATTTGAAACCGATTTTACAATTTTTGCCTGTCTGGGTTTAACTAAAAAACGACTTGACCAACCATCCTCAAATTTGGAATACAGTTAGGTAGTTCGATCAGGCAAATACTTTAGGGATCAGTGAACGACAGAGGCTACTCTTTATCCCAGAATGTACAGTTCCTGCGGGATAGTTTGTTTTTCACAGAGCAAAAGATCATAGCAGCGGCCAACAGCTAGTAAATTAAGTTTCGAGTTTGCTAAGATGCTGTGAATACCACTGACTGAATATAACAATGACTAAGCAATGGGTATCTGAACTAGATCAGCCATGAATAGAAAGAGATGTGGAAACAGTTGGAGGAGAGCATTTGATGTGACATAGATTACAATTACAGAGACTCTGCAACTAAAATAAATGATTACTGAATTGTTAAACATGTTTACTCTTATCTGAATAAAAGGCTATTATTATAATCTGCTACTTGGTGTTGGTTTTTGAATGCAATTATATGTTGGATTATTGGATGTTGTTGTTTCAGATTGTGGGTCTCCAGCTGTGTCAAAAGACTATGGGTCCAGGAGGTCGGTCACGACAGGTGCAGCCCATCATGGACCTCGCTCAGGTTGCTGAGGCTGCCTCCAAACTATCTTCATTACTAGATCAGGTACAAATTGAACATGCTAAAAATATTTTTATTTAATGTTTATACTAAACCCTTTTTGTACTTCTAATGTATAAAGAGAGATTTTATCAACTCATACTACATTCATACATTTATTGAATAGAATAGCTCTCAAATTACTGTAATATAATGGACAATAATATTCATATGTCTTTACAATATACATAACATGATTAATATATTGGCAGTTAGTATGTAAATGTATATGACATGCATCTATTATCTATGTTGTATTATGTATGTTGTATGTTGTTGTTTAGGTGCTGCAGTACGTGGAGGAGGTGCTGGCGGACCGTGTGGAGCCCAACAACGCGGCGGGGAGACAACTCCTGGAGCTGGTGAACTCGGTGCCTAACCTCTCCGCAGACACCTTCGCAGACGCCTTCGCCTCCAGCGTCAAGGATCTGCTCATGGTAACCGACCAACCAACTAACCAACCTGTCCACAACCACTACACCAGACTCACCATACACCACCTCTGCTGCATCTTACATCTCCACAATGCAGTACTTCTGCCACTGTGTCACTGTCAGTTTTCTTTACCTGAATTTCCAGACCATTGTGAAAGCTTTGGCTCACTAATGAAATACAGAACACAATTTATAATTTTTTTTGTTAGACATCTTATTTTATCAGATCGTATGTGGGTCGAAGATGTTTTTTCTTATGGTATTAGCGCATGCAAATAAGAAAGAGGCAAGTTCTAAATTGAAATTGTGCCAACTTGAGAACTACTAATGCTGAGATTTCGATCCTGGTGTTGCACACAGCACACAGAACTACATATTATGGATCATAAATTTAAAATCGATTCATCTGTGATATCGTAGATGATGGTAGATGGTAGTTGTTGATGTTTGATGGACATTGATTGTGGTGTATATGATCACCGATCACCACTAACACACTATGTGCTGCAGGTGGTGACCCTGGCGCAGCTCATCAAGACCCAGCTGCAGCTCAACGAGAAGCTAACGCTGCTCACCTCGCAGTAATAACCACCCCCCACTCCTCTACCCTCCTCCACACACGCACCATGAGTGTATATATACTACCACATACTCTGTATACAAACTACAAACAACAATAAACAGAGTGAAATGTTTTCAAATGTTTTATTTCTTCTCTCGTCATGGAGCTTTCACATGTGATAATAATGGATGTATGGATAGGAAGTGTGAGTATTATTAAATATCAGCTATGGTCTAGTTGGGGCATGATACGAACTGCCGAGATAAAAGTTGGTAAGTGGAACCAGACAAAATGGCACACACCACTGACGTTTCAACGTTACATTTAGTTACAAAGTGTATTGATTATTATTTTGTTATTTAGTGTTTTGATTATTCACTAAAACAACTTCACTTTAAAAAACATGTGTGAAGTCTGCCAGCTAAGGACTAAACCTTCCTATTAACAGACAAGAGATCCGTGCAGCATCTGTTCAGTGTATACAGTATAATGCAGGGCTGATGTTATATAATGCACATATGTAATATATTTATGGCTTATATATAAAGAAAATAATAATCTGTTAAAAGTACTTTATTTGTATAAATTCTGTCGGTTGGTGTCGTGTTATGTGGAGTGTGAGGAGCGTTCAGTCAGTAACAGGCAACAGCTTGCGGCGTCGGTGACAAGCCCACAGCCAGCGTGGCGACACCTTGCATGGTGAAGATGCCGATGCCGATCTCGGACCCATCTTCCCCACGCATATCACGTAGTCTACACACGTAGTCTCCTCCTGCTGACAAAATACTCGTTACAAAGCCCTGCGCGCGTCACACTCTCGTTGATGGTGAACGTGTATCATGTAGACAGTAGACAGTACTCACATGCACAACAAGCCCGCCGTATGCGTGCACGTATCTGGCCAACAGGTCCGCGTCGAGCCCTGCGCGCGTCACACTCGTCGATGGCGAACGTGTATCATGTAGA
Organism: Laothoe populi; assembly: GCA_905220505.1. Classification (NCBI taxonomy): domain Eukaryota; kingdom Metazoa; phylum Arthropoda; class Insecta; order Lepidoptera; family Sphingidae; genus Laothoe; species Laothoe populi. Next base: position 19,543,250 of record HG992161.1, on the reverse strand, counting down.
CAGTAGACAGTACTCACATGCACAACAAGCCCGCCGTATGCGTGCACGTATCTGGCCAACAGGTCCGCGTCGAGCCCTGCGCGCGTCACACTCGTCGATGGCGAACGTGTATCATGTAGACAGTATACAGTACTCACATGCACAACAAGCCCGCCGTATGCGTGCACGTATCTGGCCAACAGGTCCGCGTCGAGCCCTGCGCGCGTCACACTCTCGTCGATGGCGAACGTGTATCATGTAGACAGTATACAGTAGACAGTACTCACATGCACAACAAGCCCGCCGTATGCGTGCACGTATCTGGCCAACAGGTCCGCGTCGAGCCCTGCGCGCGTCACACTCGTCGATGGCGAACGTGTATCATGTAGACAGTATACAGTATACAGTACTCACATGCACAACAAGCCCGCCGTATGCGTGCACGTATCTGGCCAACAGGTCCGCGTCGAGCCCTGCGCGCGTCACACTCTCGTCGATGGCGAACGTGTATCATGTAGACAGTATACAGTAGACAGTACTCACATGCACAACAAGCCCGCCGTATGCGTGCACGTATCTGGCCAACAGGTCCGCGTCGAGCCCTGCGCGCGTCACACTCTCGTCGATGGCGAACGTGTATCATGTAGACAGTATACAGTACTCACATGCACAACAAGCCCGCCGTATGCGTGCACGTATCTGGCCAACAGGTCCGCGTCGAGCCCTGCGCGCGTCACACTCGTCGATGGCGAACGTGTATCATGTAGACAGTAGACAGTACTCACATGCACAACAAGCCCGCCGTATGCGTGCACGTATCTGGCCAACAGGTCCGCGTCGAGCCCTGCGCGCGTCACACTCGTCGATGGCGAACGTGTATCATGTAGACAGTATACAGTACTCACATGCACAACAAGCCCGCCGTATGCGTGCACGTATCTGGCCAACAGGTCCGCGTCGAGCCCTGCGCGCGTCACACTCTCGTCGATGGCGAACGTGTATCATGTAGACAGTATACAGTAGACAGTACTCACATGCACAACAAGCCCGCCGTATGCGTGCACGTATCTGGCCAACAGGTCCGCGTCGAGCCCTGCGCGCGTCACACTCTCGTCGATGGCGAACGTGTATCATGTAGACAGTATACAGTACTCACATGCACAACAAGCCCGCCGTATGCGTGCACGTATCTGGCCAACAGGTCCGCGTCGAGCCCTGCGCGCGTCACACTCGTCGATGGCGAACGTGTATCATGTAGACAGTAGACAGTACTCACATGCACAACAAGCCCGCCGTATGCGTGCACGTATCTGGCCAACAGGTCCGCGTCGAGCCCTGCGCGCGTCACACTCTCGTCGATGGCGAACGTGTATCATGTAGACAGTATACAGTACTCACATGCACAACAAGCCCGCCGTATGCGTGCACGTATCTGGCCAACAGGTCCGCGTCGAGCCCTGCGCGCGTCACACTCTCGTTGATGGTGAACGTGTATCATGTAGACAGTAGACAGTACTCACATGCACAACAAGCCCGCCGTATGCGTGCACGTATCTGGCCAACAGGTCCGCGTCGAGCCCTGCGCGCGTCACACTCTCGTTGATGGTGAACGTGTATCATGTAGACAGTAGACAGTACTCACATGCACAACAAGCCCGCCGTATGCGTGCACGTATCTGGCCAACAGGTCCGCGTCGAGCCCTGCGCGCGTCACACTCTCGTCGATGGCGAACGTGTATCATGTAGACAGTATACAGTAGACAGTACTCACATGCACAACAAGCCCGCCGTATGCGTGCACGTATCTGGCCAACAGGTCCGCGTCGAGCCCTGCGCGCGTCACACTCTCGTCGATGGCGAACGTGTATCATGTAGACAGTATACAGTAGACAGTACTCACATGCACAACAAGCCCGCCGTATGCGTGCACGTATCTGGCCAACAGGTCCGCGTCGAGCCCTGCGCGCGTCACACTCTCGTCGATGGCGAACGTGTATCATGTAGACAGTATACAGTACTCACATGCACAACAAGCCCGCCGTATGCGTGCACGTATCTGGCCAACAGGTCCGCGTCGAGCCCTGCGCGCGTCACACTCGTCGATGGCGAACGTGTATCATGTAGACAGTATACAGTACTCACATGCACAACAAGCCCGCCGTATGCGTGCACGTATCTGGCCAACAGGTCCGCGTCGAGCCCTGCGCGCGTCACACTCTCGTCGATGGCGAACGTGTATCATGTAGACAGTATACAGTACTCACATGCACAACAAGCCCGCCGTATGCGTGCACGTATCTGGCCAACAGGTCCGCGTCGAGCCCTGCGCGCGTCACACTCTCGTCGATGGCGAACGTGTATCATGTAGACAGTATACAGTACTCACATGCACAACAAGCCCGCCGTATGCGTGCACGTATCTGGCCAACAGGTCCGCGTCGAGCCCTGCGCGCGTCACACTCGTCGATGGCGAACGTGTATCATGTAGACAGTAGACAGTACTCACATGCACAACAAGCCCGCCGTATGCGTGCACGTATCTGGCCAACAGGTCCGCGTCGAGCCCTGCGCGCGTCACACTCTCGTCGATGGCGAACGTGTATCATGTAGACAGTATACAGTAGACAGTACTCACATGCACAACAAGCCCGCCGTATGCGTGCACGTATCTGGCCAACAGGTCCGCGTCGAGCCCTGCGCGCGTCACACTCTCGTCGATGGCGAACGTGTATCATGTAGACAGTATACAGTACTCACATGCACAACAAGCCCGCCGTATGCGTGCACGTATCTGGCCAACAGGTCCGCGTCGAGCCCTGCGCGCGTCACTCTCGTCGATGGCGAACGTGTATCATGTAGACAGTAGACAGTACTCACATGCACAACAAGCCCGCCGTATGCGTGCACGTATCTGGCCAACAGGTCCGCGTCGAGCCCTGCGCGCGTCACTCGTCGATGGCGAACGTGTATCATGTAGACAGTAGACAGTACTCACATGCACAACAAGCCCGCCGTATGCGTGCACGTATCTGGCCAACAGGTCCGCGTCGAGCCCTGCGCGCGTCACACTCTCGTCGATGGCGAACGTGTATCATGTAGACAGTATACAGTAGACAGTACTCACATGCACAACAAGCCCGCCGTATGCGTGCACGTATCTGGCCAACAGGTCCGCGTCGAGCCCTGCGCGCGTCACACTCTCGTCGATGGCGAACGTGTATCATGTAGACAGTATACAGTACTCACATGCACAACAAGCCCGCCGTATGCGTGCACGTATCTGGCCAACAGGTCCGCGTCGAGCCCTGCGCGCGTCACACTCGTCGATGGCGAACGTGTATCATGTAGACAGTAGACAGTACTCACATGCACAACAAGCCCGCCGTATGCGTGCACGTATCTGGCCAACAGGTCCGCGTCGAGCCCTGCGCGCGTCACACTCTCGTCGATGGCGAACGTGTATCATGTAGACAGTATACAGTACTCACATGCACAACAAGCCCGCCGTATGCGTGCACGTATCTGGCCAACAGGTCCGCGTCGAGCCCTGCGCGCGTCACACTCTCGTTGATGGTGAACGTGTATCATGTAGACAGTAGACAGTACTCACATGCACAACAAGCCCGCCGTATGCGTGCACGTATCTGGCCAACAGGTCCGCGTCGAGCCCTGCGCGCGTCACACTCTCGTTGATGGTGAACGTGTATCATGTAGACAGTAGACAGTACTCACATGCACAACAAGCCCGCCGTATGCGTGCACGTATCTGGCCAACAGGTCCGCGTCGAGCCCTGCGCGCGTCACACTCTCGTCGATGGCGAACGTGTATCATGTAGACAGTATACAGTAGACAGTACTCACATGCACAACAAGCCCGCCGTATGCGTGCACGTATCTGGCCAACAGGTCCGCGTCGAGCCCTGCGCGCGTCACACTCTCGTCGATGGCGAACGTGTATCATGTAGACAGTATACAGTAGACAGTACTCACATGCACAACAAGCCCGCCGTATGCGTGCACGTATCTGGCCAACAGGTCCGCGTCGAGCCCTGCGCGCGTCACACTCTCGTCGATGGCGAACGTGTATCATGTAGACAGTAGACAGTACTCACATGCACAACAAGCCCGCCGTATGCGTGCACGTATCTGGCCAACAGGTCCGCGTCGAGCCCTGCGCGCGTCACACTCGTCGATGGCGAACGTGTATCATGTAGACAGTATACAGTAGACAGTACTCACATGCACAACAAGCCCGCCGTATGCGTGCACGTATCTGGCCAACAGGTCCGCGTCGAGCCCTGCGCGCGTCACACTCTCGTCGATGGCGAACGTGTATCATGTAGACAGTATACAGTACTCACATGCACAACAAGCCCGCCGTATGCGTGCACGTATCTGGCCAACAGGTCCGCGTCGAGCCCTGCGCGCGTCACACTCGTCGATGGCGAACGTGTATCATGTAGACAGTAGACAGTACTCACATGCAAAACAAGCCCGCCGTATGCGTGCACGTATCTGGCCAACAGGTCCGCGTCGAGCCCTGCGCGCGTCACACTCTCGTTGATGGTGAACGTGTATCATGTAGACAGTATACAGTACTCACATGCACAACAAGCCCGCCGTATGCGTGCACGTATCTGGCCAACAGGTCCGCGTCGAGCCCTGCGCGCGTCACACTCTCGTTGATGGTGAACGTGTATCATGTAGACAGTATACAGTACTCACATGCACAACAAGCCCGCCGTATGCGTGCACGTATCTGGCCAACAGGTCCGCGTCGAGCCCTGCGCGCGTCACACTCTCGTCGATGGCGAACGTGTATCATGTAGACAGTATACAGTACTCACATGCACAACAAGCCCGCCGTATGCGTGCACGTATCTGGCCAACAGGTCCGCGTCGAGCCCTGCGCGCGTCACACTCTCGTTGATGGTGAACGTGTATCATGTAGACAGTATACAGTAGACAGTACTCACATGCACAACAAGCCCGCCGTATGCGTGCACGTATCTGGCCAACAGGTCCGCGTCGAGCCCTGCGCGCGTCGCACTCTCGTTGATGGTGAACGTGTATCATGTAGACAGTATACAGTAGACAGTACTCACATGCACAACAAGCCCGCCGTATGCGTGCACGTATCTGGCCAACAGGTCCGCGTCGAGCCCTGCGCGCGTCACACTCTCGTCGATGGCGAACGTGTATCATGTAGACAGTAGACAGTACTCACATGCACAACAAGCCCGCCGTATGCGTGCACGTATCTGGCCAACAGGTCCGCGTCGAGCCCTGCGCGCGTCACACTCTCGTCGATGGCGAACGTGTATCATGTAGACAGTATACAGTACTCACATGCACAACAAGCCCGCCGTATGCGTGCACGTATCTGGCCAACAGGTCCGCGTCGAGCCCTGCGCGCGTCACACTCTCGTCGATGGCGAACGTGTATCATGTAGACAGTATACAGTACTCACATGCACAACAAGCCCGCCGTATGCGTGCACGTATCTGGCCAACAGGTCCGCGTCGAGCCCTGCGCGCGTCACACTCGTCGATGGCGAACGTGTATCATGTAGACAGTAGACAGTACTCACATGCACAACAAGCCCGCCGTATGCGTGCACGTATCTGGCCAACAGGTCCGCGTCGAGCCCTGCGCGCGTCACACTCTCGTCGATGGCGAACGTGTATCATGTAGACAGTAGACAGTACTCACATGCACAACAAGCCCGCCGTATGCGTGCACGTATCTGGCCAACAGGTCCGCGTCGAGCCCTGCGCGCGTCACACTCGTCGATGGCGAACGTGTATCATGTAGACAGTAGACAGTACTCACATGCACAACAAGCCCGCCGTATGCGTGCACGTATCTGGCCAACAGGTCCGCGTCGAGCCCTGCGCGCGTCACACTCTCGTCGATGGCGAACGTGTATCATGTAGACAGTATACAGTAGACAGTACTCACATGCACAACAAGCCCGCCGTATGCGTGCACGTATCTGGCCAACAGGTCCGCGTCGAGCCCTGCGCGCGTCGCACTCTCGTTGATGGTGAACGTGTATCATGTAGACAGTATACAGTAGACAGTACTCACATGCACAACAAGCCCGCCGTATGCGTGCACGTATCTGGCCAACAGGTCCGCGTCGAGCCCTGCGCGCGTCACACTCTCGTCGATGGCGAACGTGTATCATGTAGACAGTATACAGTAGACAGTACTCACATGCACAACAAGCCCGCCGTATGCGTGCACGTATCTGGCCAACAGGTCCGCGTCGAGCCCTGCGCGCGTCACACTCTCGTCGATGGCGAACGTGTATCATGTAGACAGTATACAGTAGACAGTACTCACATGCACAACAAGCCCGCCGTATGCGTGCACGTATCTGGCCAACAGGTCCGCGTCGAGCCCTGCGCGCGTCACACTCTCGTCGATGGCGAACGTGTATCATGTAGACAGTAGACAGTACTCACATGCACAACAAGCCCGCCGTATGCGTGCACGTATCTGGCCAACAGGTCCGCGTCGAGCCCTGCGCGCGTCACACTCTCGTTGATGGTGAACGTGTATCATGTAGACAGTAGACAGTACTCACATGCACAACAAGCCCGCCGTATGCGTGCACGTATCTGGCCAACAGGTCCGCGTCGAGCCCTGCGCGCGTCACACTCTCGTCGATGGCGAACGTGTATCATGTAGACAGTATACAGTAGACAGTACTCACATGCACAACAAGCCCGCCGTATGCGTGCACGTATCTGGCCAACAGGTCCGCGTCGAGCCCTGCGCGCGTCACACTCTCGTCGATGGCGAACGTGTATCATGTAGACAGTATACAGTACTCACATGCACAACAAGCCCGCCGTATGCGTGCACGTATCTGGCCAACAGGTCCGCGTCGAGCCCTGCGCGCGTCACACTCTCGTCGATGGCGAACGTGTATCATGTAGACAGTATACAGTACTCACATGCACAACAAGCCCGCCGTATGCGTGCACGTATCTGGCCAACAGGTCCGCGTCGAGCCCTGCGCGCGTCACACTCTCGTCGATGGCGAACGTGTATCATGTAGACAGTATACAGTACTCACATGCACAACAAGCCCGCCGTATGCGTGCACGTATCTGGCCAACAGGTCCGCGTCGAGCCCTGCGCGCGTCACACTCTCGTCGATGGCGAACGTGTATCATGTAGACAGTATACAGTAGACAGTACTCACATGCACAACAAGCCCGCCGTATGCGTGCACGTATCTGGCCAACAGGTCCGCGTCGAGCCCTGCGCGCGTCACACTCTCGTCGATGGCGAACGTGTATCATGTAGACAGTATACAGTAGACAGTACTCACATGCACAACAAGCCCGCCGTATGCGTGCACGTATCTGGCCAACAGGTCCGCGTCGAGCCCTGCGCGCGTCACACTCTCGTCGATGGCGAACGTGTATCATGTAGACAGTATACAGTACTCACATGCACAACAAGCCCGCCGTATGCGTGCACGTATCTGGCCAACAGGTCCGCGTCGAGCCCTGCGCGCGTCACACTCTCGTCGATGGCGAACGTGTATCATGTAGAAAGTATACAGTAGACAGTACTCACATGCACAACAAGCCCGCCGTATGCGTGCACGTATCTGGCCAACAGGTCCGCGTCGAGCCCTGCGCGCGTCACACTCTCGTCGATGGCGAACGTGTATCATGTAGACAGTATACAGTAGACAGTACTCACATGCACAACAAGCCCGCCGTATGCGTGCACGTATCTGGCCAACAGGTCCGCGTCGAGCCCTGCGCGCGTCACACTCTCGTCGATGGCGAACGTGTATCATGTAGACAGTATACAGTACTCACATGCACAACAAGCCCGCCGTATGCGTGCACGTATCTGGCCAACAGGTCCGCGTCGAGCCCTGCGCGCGTCACACTCTCGTCGATGGCGAACGTGTATCATGTAGAAAGTATACAGTAGACAGTACTCACATGCACAACAAGCCCGCCGTATGCGTGCACGTATCTGGCCAACAGGTCCGCGTCGAGCCCTGCGCGCGTCACACTCTCGTCGATGGCGAACGTGTATCATGTAGACAGTATACAGTAGACAGTACTCACATGCACAACAAGCCCGCCGTATGCGTGCACGTATCTGGCCAACAGGTCCGCGTCGAGCCCTGCGCGCGTCACACTCTCGTCGATGGCGAACGTGTATCATGTAGACAGTATACAGTAGACAGTACTCACATGCACAACAAGCCCGCCGTATGCGTGCACGTATCTGGCCAACAGGTCCGCGTCGAGCCCTGCGCGCGTCACACTCTCGTCGATGGCGAACGTGTATCATGTAGACAGTATACAGTAGACAGTACTCACATGCACAACAAGCCCGCCGTATGCGTGCACGTATCTGGCCAACAGGTCCGCGTCGAGCCCTGCGCGCGTCACACTCTCGTCGATGGCGAACGTGTATCATGTAGACAGTATACAGTAGACAGTACTCACATGCACAACAAGCCCGCCGTATGCGTGCACGTATCTGGCCAACAGGTCCGCGTCGAGCCCTGCGCGCGTCACACTCTCGTCGATGACGAACGTGTATCATGTAGACAGTATACAGTAGACAGTACTCACATGCACAACAAGCCCGCCGTATGCGTGCACGTATCTGGCCAACAGGTCCGCGTCGAGCCCTGCGCGCGTCACACTCTCGTCGATGGCGAACGTGTATCATGTAGACAGTATACAGTAGACAGTACTCACATGCACAACAAGCCCGCCGTATGCGTGCACGTATCTGGCCAACAGGTCCGCGTCGAGCCCTGCGCGCGTCACACTCTCGTCGATGGCGAACGTGTATCATGTAGACAGTATACAGTACTCACATGCACAACAAGCCCGCCGTATGCGTGCACGTATCTGGCCAACAGGTCCGCGTCGAGCCCTGCGCGCGTCACACTCTCGTCGATGGCGAACGTGTATCATGTAGACAGTATACAGTAGACAGTACTCACATGCACAACAAGCCCGCCGTATGCGTGCACGTATCTGGCCAATAGGTCCGCGTCGAGCCCTGCGCGCGTCACACTCTCGTCGATGGCGAACGTGTATCATGTAGACAGTATACAGTAGACAGTACTCACATGCACAACAAGCCCGCCGTATGCGTGCACGTATCTGGCCAACAGGTCCGCGTCGAGCCCTGCGCGCGTCACACTCTCGTCGATGGCGAACGTGTATCATGTAGACAGTATACAGTACTCACATGCACAACAAGCCCGCCGTATGCGTGCACGTATCTGGCCAACAGGTCCGCGTCGAGCCCTGCGCGCGTCACACTCTCGTCGATGGCGAACGTGTATCCGTCGAACAAATCCGGTAGACACTTGTCGAACTCTATCTAAAATTATATTGTATGAAAACAACAATATATCAAATATATGTATGAAATTAACGACTATACATTCGGTATTATAAAATTAGTAATTCCGTAATAAACATGCAATAACATATTCTTTATATTAATGATTTCGAGTTTACAGTAACTCGTACGGTGTTGTTGCCAAACCGTACCACTCGCGGCTGTCTTACCGCGCGGTATTCTGACTAGCGCGTGCTGCCGTCTCGTTCTACGGTGCGTTGATGCCAAACTACCGTCCGCGCATCGCGCCGTGTCGCACACACCGCTCCAAACAGGACCTACAGTGTTGCCAACTTGACGGATTTCCAATAGACTAATGGAAACGATGACAACGGGAAATAATATAGTCTGACGGCTGACGGATTTTTTGACGGTTTCATATTTTAATTGATATAAATGTCACGATTGCATTATTCTTGATAAATCGTCATACCTTAAAATGTTCATTCAATTTATATCAGTATCCTAGTTTATCGAGTACAGACTAGAGTGTCAGACCGATGTTGTGTAGTTTGTTGATATTGATGATGATTTCTTTCATTCAATTTATATCAGTATCCTAGTTTATCGAGTACAGACTAGAGTGTCAGACCGATGTTGTGTAGTTTGTTGATATTGATGATGATTTCTTTCATTCAATTTATATCAGTATCCTAGTTTATCGAGTACAGACTAGAGTGTCAGACCGATGTTGTGTAGTTTGTTGATATTGATGATGATTTCTTTCATTCAATTTATATCAGTATCCGAGTTTATCGAGTACAGACTAGAGTGTCAGACCGATGTTGTGTAGTTTGTTGATATTGATGATGATTTCTTTCATTCAATTTATATCAGTATCCTAGTTTATCGAGTACAGACTAGAGTGTCAGACCGATGTTGTGTAGTTTGTTGATATTGATGATGATTTCTTTCATTCAATTTATATCAGTATCCGAGTTTATCGAGTACAGACTAGAGTGTCAGACCGATGTTGTGTAGTTTGTTGATATTGATGATGATTTCTTTCATTCAATTTATATCAGTATCCGAGTTTATCGAGTACAGACTAGAGTGTCAGACCGATGTTGTGTAGTTTGTTGATATTGATGATGATTTCTTTCATTCAATTTATATCAGTATCCGAGTTTATCGAGTACAGACTAGAGTGTCAGACCGATGTTGTGTAGTTTGTTGATATTGATGATGATTTCTTTCATTCAATTTATATCAGTATCCTAGTTTATCGAGTACAGACTAGAGTGTCAGACCGATGTTGTGTAGTTTGTTGATATTGATGATGATTTCTTTCATTCAATTTATATCAGTATCCTAGTTTATCGAGTACAGACTAGAGTGTCAGACCGATGTTGTGTAGTTTGTTGATATTGATGATGATTTCTTTCATTCAATTTATATCAGTATCCTAGTTTATCGAGTACAGACTAGAGTGTCAGACCGATGTTGTGTAGTTTGTTGATATTGATGATGATTTCTTTCATTCAATTTATATCAGTATCCGAGTTTATCGAGTACAGACTAGAGTGTCAGACCGATGTTGTGTAGTTTGTTGATATTGATGATGATTTCTTTCATTCAATTTATATCAGTATCCTAGTTTATCGAGTACAGACTAGAGTGTCAGACCGATGTTGTGTAGTTTGTTGATATTGATGATGATTTCTTTCATTCAATTTATATCAGTATCCTAGTTTATCGAGTACAGACTAGAGTGTCAGACCGATGTTGTGTAGTTTGTTGATATTGATGATGATTTCTTTCATTCAATTTATATCAGTATCCTAGTTTATCGAGTACAGACTAGAGTGTCAGACCGATGTTGTGTAGTTTGTTGATATTGATGATGATTTCTTTCATTCAATTTATATCAGTATCCGAGTTTATCGAGTACAGACTAGAGTGTCAGACCGATGTTGTGTAGTTTGTTGATATTGATGATGATTTCTTTCATTCAATTTATATCAGTATCCGAGTTTATCGAGTACAGACTAGAGTGTCAGACCGATGTTGTGTAGTTTGTTGATATTGATGATGATTTCTTTCATTCAATTTATATCAGTATCCGAGTTTATCGAGTACAGACTAGAGTGTCAGACCGATGTTGTGTAGTTTGTTGATATTGATGATGATTTCTTTCATTCAATTTATATCAGTATCTTAGTTTATCGAGTACAGACTAGAGTGTCAGACCGATGTTGTGTAGTTTGTTGATATTGATGATGATTTCTTTCATTCAATTTATATCAGTATCCGAGTTTATCGAGTACAGACTAGAGTGTCAGACCGATGTTGTGTAGTTTGTTGATATTGATTTCTTTCATTCAATTTATATCAGTATCCGAGTTTATCGAGTACAGACTAGAGTGTCAGACCGATGTTGTGTAGTTTGTTGATATTGATGATGATTTCTTTCATTCAATTTATATCAGTATCCTAGTTTATCGAGTACAGACTAGAGTGTCAGACCGATGTTGTGTAGTTTGTTGATATTGATTTCTTTCATTCAATTTATATCAGTATCCGAGTTTATCGAGTACAGACTAGAGTGTCAGACCGATGTTGTGTAGTTTGTTGATATTGATGATGATTTCTTTCATTCAATTTATATCAGTATCCGAGTTTATCGAGTACAGACTAGAGTGTCAGACCGATGTTGTGTAGTTTGTTGATATTAATGATGATTTCTTTCATTCAATTTATATCAGTATCCTAGTTTATCGAGTACAGACTAGAGTGTCAGACCGATGTTGTGTAGTTTGTTGATATTGATGATGATTTCTTTCATTCAATTTATATCAGTATACTAGTTTATCGAGTACAGACTAGAGTGTCAGACCGATGTTGTGTAGTTTGTTGATATTGATGATGATTTCTTTCATTCAATTTATATCAGTATCCGAGTTTATCGAGTACAGACTAGAGTGTCAGACCGATGTTGTGTAGTTTGTTGATATTGATGATGATTTCTTTCATTCAATTTATATCAGTATCCGAGTTTATCGAGTACAGACTAGAGTGTCAGACCGATGTTGTGTAGTTTGTTGATATTGATGATGATTTCTTTCATTCAATTTATATCAGTATCCGAGTTTATCGAGTACAGACTAGAGTGTCAGACCGATGTTGTGTAGTTTGTTGATATTGATGATGATTTCTTTCATTCAATTTATATCAGTATCCGAGTTTATCGAGTACAGACTAGAGTGTCAGACCGATGTTGTGTAGTTTGTTGATATTGATGATGATTTCTTTCATTCAATTTATATCAGTATCCGAGTTTATCGAGTACAGACTAGAGTGTCAGACCGATGTTGTGTAGTTTGTTGATATTGATGATGATTTCTTTCATTCGATTTATATCAGTATCCTAGTTTATCGAGTACAGACTAGAGTGTCAGACCGATGTTGTGTAGTTTGTTGATATTGATGATGATTTCTTTCATTCAATTTATATCAGTATCCGAGTTTATCGAGTACAGACTAGAGTGTCAGACCGATGTTGTGTAGTTTGTTGATATTGATGATGATTTCTTTCATTCAATTTATATCAGTATCCGAGTTTATCGAGTACAGACTAGAGTGTCAGACCGATGTTGTGTAGTTTGTTGATATTGATGATGATTTCTTTCATTCAATTTATATCAGTATCCGAGTTTATCGAGTACAGACTAGAGTGTCAGACCGATGTTGTGTAGTTTGTTGATATTGATGATGATTTCTTTCATTCAATTTATATCAGTATCCGAGTTTATCGAGTACAGACTAGAGTGTCAGACCGATGTTGTGTAGTTTGTTGATATTGATGATGATTTCTTTCATTCAATTTATATCAGTATCCTAGTTTATCGAGTACAGACTAGAGTGTCAGACCGATGTTGTGTAGTTTGTTGATATTGATGATGATTTCTTTCATTCAATTTATATCAGTATCCGAGTTTATCGAGTACAGACTAGAGTGTCAGACCGATGTTGTGTAGTTTGTTGATATTGATGATGATTTCTTTCATTCAATTTATATCAGTATCCGAGTTTATCGAGTACAGACTAGAGTGTCAGACCGATGTTGTGTAGTTTGTTGATATTGATGATGATTTCTTTCATTCAATTTATATCAGTATCCGAGTTTATCGAGTACAGACTAGAGTGTCAGACCGATGTTGTGTAGTTTGTTGATATTGATGATGATTTCTTTCATTCAATTTATATCAGTATCCTAGTTTATCGAGTACAGACTAGAGTGTCAGACCGATGTTGTGTAGTTTGTTGATATTGATGATGATTTCTTTCATTCAATTTATATCAGTATCCGAGTTTATCGAGTACAGACTAGAGTGTCAGACCGATGTTGTGTAGTTTGTTGATATTGATGATGATTTCTTTCATTCAATTTATATCAGTATCCTAGTTTATCGAGTACAGACTAGAGTGTCAGACCGATGTTGTGTAGTTTGTTGATATTGATGATGATTTCTTTCATTCAATTTATATCAGTATCCGAGTTTATCGAGTACAGACTAGAGTGTCAGACCGATGTTGTGTAGTTTGTTGATATTGATGATGATTTCTTTCATTCAATTTATATCAGTATCCGAGTTTATCGAGTACAGACTAGAGTGTCAGACCGATGTTGTGTAGTTTGTTGATATTGATGATGATTTCTTTCATTCAATTTATATCAGTATCCGAGTTTATCGAGTACAGACTAGAGTGTCAGACCGATGTTGTGTAGTTTGTTGATATTGATGATGATTTCTTTCATTCAATTTATATCAGTATCCGAGTTTATCGAGTACAGACTAGAGTGTCAGACCGATGTTGTGTAGTTTGTTGATATTGATGATGATTTCTTTCATTCAATTTATATCAGTATCCTAGTTTATCGAGTACAGACTAGAGTGTCAGACCGATGTTGTGTAGTTTGTTGATATTGATGATGATTTCTTTCATTCAATTTATATCAGTATCCGAGTTTATCGAGTACAGACTAGAGTGTCAGACCGATGTTGTGTAGTTTGTTGATATTGATGATGATTTCTTTCATTCAATTTATATCAGTATCCTAGTTTATCGAGTACAGACTAGAGTGTCAGACCGATGTTGTGTAGTTTGTTGATATTGATGATGATTTCTTTCATTCAATTTATATCAGTATCCGAGTTTATCGAGTACAGACTAGAGTGTCAGACCGATGTTGTGTAGTTTGTTGATATTGATGATGATTTCTTTCATTCAATTTATATCAGTATCCTAGTTTATCGAGTACAGACTAGAGTGTCAGACCGATGTTGTGTAGTTTGTTGATATTGATGATGATTTCTTTCATTCAATTTATATCAGTATCCGAGTTTATCGAGTACAGACTAGAGTGTCAGACCGATGTTGTGTAGTTTGTTGATATTGATGATGATTTCTTTCATTCAATTTATATCAGTATCCGAGTTTATCGAGTACAGACTAGAGTGTCAGACCGATGTTGTGTAGTTTGTTGATATTGATGATGATTTCTTTCATTCAATTTATATCAGTATCCGAGTTTATCGAGTACAGACTAGAGTGTCAGACCGATGTTGTGTAGTTTGTTGATATTGATGATGATTTCTTTCATTCAATTTATATCAGTATCCGAGTTTATCGAGTACAGACTAGAGTGTCAGACCGATGTTGTGTAGTTTGTTGATATTGATGATGATTTCTTTCATTCAATTTATATCAGTATCCTAGTTTATCGAGTACAGACTAGAGTGTCAGACCGATGTTGTGTAGTTTGTTGATATTGATGATGATTTCTTTCATTCAATTTATATCAGTATCCTAGTTTATCGAGTACAGACTAGAGTGTCAGACCGATGTTGTGTAGTTTGTTGATATTGATGATGATTTCTTTCATTCAATTTATATCAGTATCCGAGTTTATCGAGTACAGACTAGAGTGTCAGACCGATGTTGTGTAGTTTGTTGATATTGATGATGATTTCTTTCATTCAATTTATATCAGTATCCGAGTTTATCGAGTACAGACTAGAGTGTCAGACCGATGTTGTGTAGTTTGTTGATATTGATGATGATTTCTTTCATTCAATTTATATCAGTATCCTAGTTTATCGAGTACAGACTAGAGTGTCAGACCGATGTTGTGTAGTTTGTTGATATTGATGATGATTTCTTTCATTCAATTTATATCAGTATCCGAGTTTATCGAGTACAGACTAGAGTGTCAGACCGATGTTGTGTAGTTTGTTGATATTGATGATGATTTCTTTCATTCAATTTATATCAGTATCCGAGTTTATCGAGTACAGACTAGAGTGTCAGACCGATGTTGTGTAGTTTGTTGATATTGATGATGATTTCTTTCATTCAATTTATATCAGTATCCGAGTTTATCGAGTACAGACTAGAGTGTCAGACCGATGTTGTGTAGTTTGTTGATATTGATGATGATTTCTTTCATTCAATTTATATCAGTATCCGAGTTTATCGAGTACAGACTAGAGTGTCAGACCGATGTTGTGTAGTTTGTTGATATTGATGATGATTTCTTTCATTCAATTTATATCAGTATCCTAGTTTATCGAGTACAGACTAGAGTGTCAGACCGATGTTGTGTAGTTTGTTGATATTGATGATGATTTCTTTCATTCAATTTATATCAGTATCCTAGTTTATCGAGTACAGACTAGAGTGTCAGACCGATGTTGTGTAGTTTGTTGATATTGATGATGATTTCTTTCATTCAATTTATATCAGTATCCGAGTTTATCGAGTACAGACTAGAGTGTCAGACCGATGTTGTGTAGTTTGTTGATATTGATGATGATTTCTTTCATTCAATTTATATCAGTATCCGAGTTTATCGAGTACAGACTAGAGTGTCAGACCGATGTTGTGTAGTTTGTTGATATTGATTTCTTTCATTCAATTTATATCAGTATCCGAGTTTATCGAGTACAGACTAGAGTGTCAGACCGATGTTGTGTAGTTTGTTGATATTGATGATGATTTCTTTCATTCAATTTATATCAGTATCCTAGTTTATCGAGTACAGACTAGAGTGTCAGACCGATGTTGTGTAGTTTGTTGATATTGATTTCTTTCATTCAATTTATATCAGTATCCGAGTTTATCGAGTACAGACTAGAGTGTCAGACCGATGTTGTGTAGTTTGTTGATATTGATGATGATTTCTTTCATTCAATTTATATCAGTATCCTAGTTTATCGAGTACAGACTAGAGTGTCAGACCGATGTTGTGTAGTTTGTTGATATTGATGATGATTTCTTTCATTCAATTTATATCAGTATCCGAGTTTATCGAGTACAGACTAGAGTGTCAGACCGATGTTGTGTAGTTTGTTGATATTGATGATGATTTCTTTCATTCAATTTATATCAGTATCCGAGTTTATCGAGTACAGACTAGAGTGTCAGACCGATGTTGTGTAGTTTGTTGATATTGATGATGATTTCTTTCATTCAATTTATATCAGTATCCTAGTTTATCGAGTACAGACTAGAGTGTCAGACCGATGTTGTGTAGTTTGTTGATATTGATTTCTTTCATTCAATTTATATCAGTATCCGAGTTTATCGAGTACAGACTAGAGTGTCAGACCGATGTTGTGTAGTTTGTTGATATTGATGATGATTTCTTTCATTCAATTTATATCAGTATCCTAGTTTATCGAGTACAGACTAGAGTGTCAGACCGATGTTGTGTAGTTTGTTGATATTGATGATGATTTCTTTCATTCAATTTATATCAGTATCCGAGTTTATCGAGTACAGACTAGAGTGTCAGACCGATGTTGTGTAGTTTGTTGATATTGATGATGATTTCTTTCATTCAATTTATATCAGTATCCGAGTTTATCGAGTACAGACTAGAGTGTCAGACCGATGTTGTGTAGTTTGTTGATATTGATTTCTTTCATTCAATTTATATCAGTATCCGAGTTTATCGAGTACAGACTAGAGTGTCAGACCGATGTTGTGTAGTTTGTTGATATTGATGATGATTTCTTTCATTCAATTTATATCAGTATCCTAGTTTATCGAGTACAGACTAGAGTGTCAGACCGATGTTGTGTAGTTTGTTGATATTGATGATGATTTCTTTCATTCAATTTATATCAGTATCCGAGTTTATCGAGTACAGACTAGAGTGTCAGACCGATGTTGTGTAGTTTGTTGATATTGATGATGATTTCTTTCATTCAATTTATATCAGTATCCGAGTTTATCGAGTTAAGACTAGAGTGTCAGACCGATGTTGTGTAGTTTGTTGATATTGATGATGATTATTGGAAGTGTGTCTCCCGAGGTCTTGCTGGTGGTAGGATATTCATATCCACCCGGATAGCGACCATCGTACACAGGGTGTAAAACCCGACATAGCACACGCAAGTGTGTCGCGTTCCGGGATCAGCCAGTGTACATCGGATTTTTGTCGGGGCTTTAGAGTTGGGGTACGATGTTTAAATGATAAAAAACCATGGCCGCTCAGCTAAACACAGCAACACACTGATAGGTACTTATTTTATAATATACATATTACTAATTTTATACAATGTATTTCGGTTTGATGTATATTCTTTTCACAGGATGCCGGAGTCGTAATAGTCTTGGCTTCTTGTTTTTTTAAAACTATTGTCTTGTGAATTTGTTTCTCTATCATTCTTTGACGCGATTAAGGTATGTCATGCTCGCTTAAGGGTCTGTGCTTGCGGCGGCGTTATGTGCCGGGTCGGTCACTTCCCTGTGTCATGGTTGAGGAGGCCGATGGCTGGCACATGCGTCATACTCGTGAACGGGTGCTGCTTGTGTGGACTGGTCTACCTGGATCGCTCATTGATTGTTAGTTAGAGAAAATAAATAACAGGTTGTATAGCCTCGTTTACGACTCTGCCTTGTATTAACATGTATAGGTACCGTAATTTTTGTTATCTTTCTTTCGGCACTGCGCTTATCATCAGGTGCAATGTGGTCACTTTGCTGGATGAAAAAAAGTGGTGTGGAGCTGTGACTATTGTCCACTGACCTGGTGCTGGTTGTTGAAGGGCGCGTCGTCTGTGTCGGTGTGGTCGCTGTCGGAGTCATGCACAGTGACGTTCCCGCGGATGCGCTCGTCTCGCACAAACGTCACGTCAGAGTCGTTGAGCGCGGCGGGTGCGGGGGCGGGGGCGGTGGTGGAGGGGACCTCGGTCTGCTCGGTGTTGTCCGCGTCAGGTGAGTGCCGCCGCAGTCTTTTCTGTTTCCGGAGCGCTTCTTCAATCTCGTCGTCGGTATCACGTTCTGAAAGTTGCTTTAATATTTAGCCAGTGATGACACAGGCTCGCCGGCGGTGCGTTCAAATACTGCCCAGTTTTGTCGTTCTTACATGCTATTTTTAACTTTAATGTTATGAAAATAAAAATGATTTTGGCTTGTATTTTACTCCCTACTTTTTTTTTATACCCTTACTAGACACGAGTGATTAATCGAATCGTACATCGCTACTTTGGGAATAATGTTTATAATAGGGACTCGATAGTAACTTATACTTATTATAAGTATTTTTCGGTAGAAATTTGGATGTATATGTATTAGCAAAAACGAGATGGAAAACTGCACAGCTGCCATTTTTTTGCCGTCTGTTGAAACATACGTCAAATCGCAAAAACATCGTTGAATTGTATAAAGTTCGTGAGAAATATGTTCATCAAAACATATTATCACTCGTGTCTATAAGGGTATTAAAAAAAAGTAGGGAGTAAAATACAAGCCTCAATCATTTTTATTTTCATAACATTAAAGTTGAAAATAGCATGTGAGAATGGCGAAACTGTCCAGTATTTGAACGCACCGCCGCACCGCCGGCGAGCTTATGAGTCATGACTGGTTAAAGTGACATACCGCTGGAGGGGGAGTGGTCGCCATCGTCCTGGTCCAGTGTGTCAGGAGGGTCAGGCGGAGTGACCCGGTGTTGTGTCTCTGTGGCGAACCACCGCCACGGCAGGAGGCGGGAGCGCGCGGCACACTGCGTCACCCACTCGCCGCGCACCGCCGGCGTCACTGACGCACCACCACCACCAGCGCCACGCAACTGACGCAACTTCGGCGTGTTCGGGAATGCGCATCTGGAAGCACGTGTGGCTATTATTTCCAAGTCACCTTCACTGATCTTGAGAGAGTACACAACTTTCTGCTTTAACGTCTAGAAACATTATGGTAGGCAGCGGCTTTGCTGTGCCCTGGCATTCCAGAAGTCTATGGACGGCAGTTTCTACTTACCATACTCTGAGGCGGGTGGCGGCACGAAACATCGTGCTGCTACGGGCCGTAAAGGCATGGCACAGGGATGGTTCCGGCAGCAATCCAGAATATACTCAGGATCCCCCGGGATCATCCCACATGTGCTGCAGAAGGCTACCGCGGGGTTTTTAGTCGGTACACCGGCGTAGGAAAATTGGTTAGGGTCCCAATCTAGTAGTCCTTCGGGCGGACCGGAAGGTTGGTGAGTCCGGCATAACCATCTCTCCGCCCCCGAGGACCAGAAGGTATCCGTAAGATGGATTTTCCCCGCGGAAATATCTACTTATCATCAAGTGGCCCGTCTGCTCGTCTGTCTATTCAGGCCGTAAAAAATTACATATTAACCACCAGCAGGGTCCGACTGTGTGAGGTGTGAAGTGTACTGACATGAGATGCGTGCAGGCTGCGGTCCACTCCCGCTGGTACCGCGCGCCGAGCCTGACGGCGGAGTCCCGGAGCGTGGCACGCGTGGGGTTCTCGTACCCGCTGATAGCGAACACCACGTCGCGCAGGGGAGACGAGCACCGAGGACCCGCGGCGTCTGAACACAGACAATACACACGCAACAGTCACACATGACACACATAGCCCCGACCTCACACTAAGATACCGAGTCCTGTGTTGTGGGTATCAGGGACCTAGAGAGACTTACGGTCTCACAACACCCAGACCCCGGACACAAATATCTGTCCGTCACACAAACATTTGTATCTGTGTGGGAATCGAGCCCACGGCCTCTCGTTTCACAGCCGGCTACTCGCCAACTGCGCCACGGAGGCTGTCAGAACATAATAATATAGGACCGTAGCGTTAAACCACAGCTCGCACTCCACACTAGGTTAAACAATGGGTATCAAAAACTACAAAGGACACAACACCAAACCAGCGACAACTACTTGTCTTGGTGCATAGATCGAACACATGAGGAACATCAGCCCACCCAGCCACCCAGCCACGGAGGCTGGCAGATAATATATATATTTTTTTATTTTTATTCTAGCACGGCAAAGTGACCACACTGTACCTGATGGTAAGCGCAGTGCCGTCCAATTAGAGTATCGAGTAGCAAAAACAATTTATCTTCCGCTACTCAACACAATCATGGCGGTTTGCTTCTCCACACTACGCCATGGGCAACAAGTTGAAGAAGCGGTCGAGGGTCTAGTGTCGGAGTACTCAGAAGGCCGCGAAACTGCCAAACATCGTACCCTAACTCTAGAACCCGACAAAAATCTGATGTACACTGGCTGACCCCGGAACCGTACGGTGGTCGCTATCCGGTGGATATGAATATCCTACCACCAGCCTGTCGTCACCACACCATATTAGATGTTTCATGTAGCAGTGTGATACAGAGCATGATGTGTGTGCGCTAGCAGTCGGTCTGATCCGCCGCATTGGATGTTTCACATCAAACAGAAACACTTTTGTGGAGATAGAATCAACATTTTCGGAAACAGTTCTGACGATTTCGATGAACTTTTGTATTGAGATAAGTTTGAGGTATGGTGAGTGCATTGTTGTTATTGTACATTACCATACTGGTATCTCAAATGTCTTCGTAGATGGCGCGGGCGGTACTAAACAATGTTACCTATATAAATACAATTAAATATTTATATGTATCCCCTCGTATCTCGGAAAGCGGCTTTAACGCTTTGGATAGAATTTAGTATTTAGGTAAGGTTTTGCTTTTTAAGTTTATGTAAATAACTAATAAGCATATTCTCGGAAAAACGTCAAGCGGAGCTCGGTCATCTAAGTACGGTAGGCAGCGGCTCTGCTGTGCCCTGGCATTGCAGAAGTGTATGGGCGGCGGTGACTACTTACCATCAGGTGGCCCGTCGACTCGTCTGGCAGTACAAAAGTATTTAAATATTGGTACGAGTAAATGTCAACAAATTATAAACAGTAAAAATGTGACTTACCATCACCTTTCTGAGCGCGGTGTTCACGTCGTGATCTCTTCCCGCGAGAGTCACTAACACTGTCACGCACATTGCGAGTTTGTCTGTCGGTGTCACGGCTCGTGGTGTCACTTGCGCCGCCACTATCCCCGTCTCTTTTGTGTCGCTCCTTCACATTCACTGTGTCCGACTTTTCTTTATTTTTCTTCTCGATATTTTCTTTAGATGCCTAGAAATAACAAATATTTACTATGTTTTAGAATATAACAATTTTATATTGATTTTACACAAGGACAAGAGTAAAATTAAAGTAATGAGTTACGCGATGTGTGTCTCAGTGCAAAGTGTAATTGTGAATTAGATAATCATTTAAATGTAGTGTGATGTGTAAAAAAAGCAACCATGGGGTTTGTTGCCAGGTTCTTCCCCATGGATAACCGCCTTCTGAACTGGCAGTAGCTTGAATACACTGTGAAGTGTTCATCTTGTGTTTTTCTACCGAACTATCATACGATAGCATCCTGAGTGCTGACTATATCTGAAGATCAGAGAGGGATGCGTAAGTCCTCTCACAACCTCGGCCCTGATAATCTGTGCTTCTATATCTTATATATAAAATTCTCGTGTCACAGTGTTAGTTACCATACTCCTCCGAAAGGGCTAGACCGATTTTTATAAAATTTGATATGCATATTCAGTAGGTCTGAGAATCGGCTACTATCTATTTATTATACCCCGAAGTGATGAGGGTTGTCCACCTCTAACATTTATTTTGGACAATTATTTTTATAATGTGGCATTAAAAAATACATACAACCCTAAATTTTCACCCTTCCATCACCAACCCGTATTTTTTATTAACCGACTTCAAAAAAGGAGGAGGTTAACAATTCGTCGGAATCTTTTTTTTAACCGACTTCAAAAAAAGGAGGAGGTTCTCAATTCGACTGTATGTTGCTTTTTTTTTTTTTTTTTTTTTTTTTATGTTTGTTACCTCGTTTCTCTGTACTGTGTGAACCGATTTCGACCATTCTTTCTTTGATTGAAAGCTGGTGCTTGTCATTTGGTCCCATAAAAATATGGTGAAGATCTGATGAATATCTTCGGAGCTGGAGAGGGTAACTCCTTAAAATTAAGTAGTATTCCAGTGGTTCTTTTTGCATTACGTTCATTATAAAAGTTAAGTTTCAGTTTCAGAGTGAGAGTGAGAGAGGGTGAGGGAGGGGGGTGATAAAATTAAAATACACGTAAATTCTAATATCTTCAGCAGCTTTTAACCGATTTTAGTGATTTCTTTTTCATTGGAAAAAACGTATTGATAGGTTGATCCCAGGAATACAACATGAAGATCTGATAAATATCTTCGGACCTGGAGAGGGGAACTCCTTAAAATTAAGTAGTATTCCAGTGGTTCTTTTTGCATTAGGTTCATTATAAAAGTTAAGTTACAGTGAGAGAGGGAAACAGGGTAGAGGGATCGGGGTTGTTGAAAAAATTAAAATCACGTAAATACTAATATCTTCAGAAGCTTTTAACCGATTTTAGTGATTTCTTTTTCATTGGAAAGAACGTATTGACAGGTTGATCACAGGAACACAACATGAAGATCTGATGATCATAATCGGACCTGGAGTGTAGAACTCTTCAAAAAATATGAAATATTGTAAAATTTGACGATGAATCTATTGGTTTTAGGCTAAAAGATGATTATATTTGTACCACTAAAAAGCAAAAAATAAATTATTAGTTTTTAAATAAAAATAAAACCGTCTTCAAAAAAACCCAGACACAACTAAAAAGTTAAAAATAATTGGTTACATTTACATCAATTAATTACATACAATTGAAATCAATTATTTGGAGTCGGTGCCAGCCAAAACATGGAAAAAAACAGAATAATCTTGGTTTTTATGAATCTAAAAGTAAAGAAAACAACACCGGCACCGACTCCAAAAATAATTGATTTAAATTGTATGTAATTAATTGATGTAAATGTAACCAATTATTTTTAACTTTTTAGTTGTGTCTGGGTTTTTTTGAAGACGGTTTTATTTTTATTTATTTTTATGTATGTTACCCGATTACTCGAAGACGCCTGGACCGATTCGAGAAATTCTTTTTTTGTTTAAAAGGGTATACTTCCCAGGTGGTCCCATTGGCACCAAGTCAGGATCTGATGATGGGATCTCAGAAAAATCAAGAGCAACACTCAAATTTTATAGTGACGCATAATTGGTTTTTTATTGAAGTCGGTGTACTTTTTTAATAGTCATATTAGTAATTCAATAATTTTTCGTCCCGCTCGATAACTGATCAATTATCACTTGGTAATACATAGCTACTTGAGACGATCATGTCGGCCTACTGGTGCCTGGTGGACATTACGCCCTCGGTGTGGCTCCTTGGTGTAAGATCACCTCGGATATTTATAACTAAGATACTAAGTAATTTTCTCATTGAGGGTAGAACACCCCAAAAGTTAAACAATAGAAAATGGGGATTTATTGCATGATAACGGGCGCACCTAGGTTGTCTTGGCATTAAATTCCACCCTATTCTTAATATCCCATGCAACAATGAGATCTAGGGTCCGATGAATCTCTATAACAAGATGCAGCTTTCCACAGTATCCGCGAGGCAAACTGCTACTAGACAGACATGGAAAAATGTTATTTCTTGGGATGCCTTCGTGGAATATATACCTTTTCTCCCAAAAATAACTTCCACGCGGGGGGAGCCGCGGGCAACAGCTAGTATATATATATATTTGCCACCAAATGGCTACTTTCTGTAGATGGAATTGTATCCTCTATTTTACAGTAATTCATTGTTGTGTATATTGTATCTGTCTCGCGCCCGTGCCCCGCGGGAAACGCGCTTGTAATATTTATTTATTTAGGAAAAATAAACAGTTATACATTGTGATAATATTCAAAGAATTATATATCTAAAAAATACAAATGTACAACCTACGACGTTCTTCACAGAATACATACAATTGTTACATATTCACACGTGAGAGAAAGCCAACAAGAAAAGAAAATTGTTACTAAAAATAAAATAAACAAATGACTGACTTAACTATACTAAAATTTACTAAAAACAATAACAATTAAGAGATAGAGCATTTGGTGGACTAAGAATGCTGTATGTTATCTATCCTTAACATAGTTTGAAGCTTTAAGCTTAATATGTCATGTGATGCATCACAACAGTGCGTACCAACTAGCGATTGTTTAATATTCATCATACACTGAGACAATAAACACTCTAACTAATACTTACTTTTTGCTTTTGTTCATCTTCCTTCTGTTGTCTATGGTTGTCAACCAAGCGATCAATGTGTGCGTGTGGTTGTGTATCTGTGACGTCATACATCAAAGCGTCGCGCCGCCGGTCTGCGGGCGTTGTGAGCGGTGCGGGTTGTGCGGGGGGTGCGGGAGGTGCGCGGGTCGACGGGGAGGGGGTGGGGGAGGGAGACACGTGTTTCGATATCTGTGTTTTCGTCAACCGAGACGAACTGTCAGACGGGTTCTTCATCGCGTGCGACGACGCTTGTCTTATTTGAGATTCTACAAATATAAAAGTTCAAAGTAATCATCTTTGACGTTATTTTACGTTGAGAATTAAATAAACATTAATTAATATAAATTTATAAGAATGTTGATAAATATACTAAAGTAGGCAATAATATTAAACATACTAAACCTAGTTGAGGATAACATATGTATTGTTTGCATTCATAACACTTACTTGTCATTACAGTTGAGAACCTAGGTAATAACAATACCGTTATTGAAAGTAGAATTTTTAAAGCTTTTACAATTTTTTAAACCTCAATAATACATTTATCATATATTTAACGAATGTTTTATTGTGGTAATGTTTTAATGTCGTTACCAGACCATATCACAAGAAAATATTTGAAGTACCAAAAGTAGTATGGGTAGCCATCAATTTTTTTTTACTGCCTGGATAGACAGAGACTATCCCGTCCACACACCCGCCATTGTAACTCCTGTTTATCCAGGATCAACAATGGCACGCATTTGACACCGAGTAATGAAACTCGGCGAGTCTCTGGGAATGCTTTATAACTGTCTTTTCAGAAAGAAAATAATAAATAAAAATACATACATATACACTCACGCCTGTAATCCCCGAAGGGGTGGGCAGAGGTGTAACTAGTACACCCACTTTTCGCCAAATTTCGGTCCCATGATGTGATAGGGGACGAGCCTATCGCCATAACGGGCACAGATTCCAGACTCCGGGCTAATACTGGGAATTTCTGGATAGAAAAACCCAACATCACTTTACCCGACCCGGGGATCGAACCCGAGACCTCAGCATAGCAGTCGTAAACGCATGCGCAATTACAACTGCGCCACCGAGGCAGTAAAAATAATAATTATAATTAATAGAAAATATAGGGAGGAGTTGGATATATAAATGATCTACTTCCCTGAATAGACAGACGAGCAGACGGGCCACCTGATAATAAGTAGACACCGCCGCTCATAGACTTCAGCAATGCCAGGGCACAGCAGAGCCGCTGCCTATCGTTACCGTTATTGTATGAAGTGTCTCACCTGTGCTAGGAGGTTGGTCCTGCCCCTGTACATGTTTGGCGAACAGCTCCCCGGGGCGGAAGTCCTCCTCGTCGGAGGAGAATGTCGCCGGGTCTACGTTGAACAGCCGCGAGGGTACCGATGACGTCACACTCGGCGCCGGCGCCACATCACGCTCCTCCGCTGAGTCCAAGTGGATGAAGGATATGCCATACTGGAATAAAGTGGATAATATGTTCCGACTGCCTCGGTGGTGCAGTTGTAATTGCACATGCGTTACGACTGCTGCTGTGCTGAGGTATCGGGTTCGATCCCCGGGTCGGTAAAGTGATATTGGGTTTTGTCTATCTAGAAATTCTCAGTATTAGCCCGGAGTCTGAAATCTGTGCCCGGTATGGCGATAGGCTCGCCTATCACATTATAGGACCGAAATTCGGCGAAAAGTGGGTGTACTGGTCACACCTCTGCCTACCCCTTCGGAGATTACAGGCCCAGCATTTAATAGTCATGTCACGTGACAAAATATAAAACAATCACATATAAATTAACAAATTGGTGTCTCGAACGCCGAGATTACCTAGCTTACTCAAAGCGGCCTGCAGGGGCCAAGAGGAATTCAATCCCCTATAAAAGACTGCACCGGAAGGACGTGGGAGCCCACCGTGTTATTATCCCAAGAAAACCTCAACCATAGAGCTCACGACCCTCAGCAAGGAAAGCGATGCAAGGAGAAGGCGTGTTCGTGTAAGGGATTGATGACGACAGGAGATTTTTCTACTTCAATAGTGCTTGTCACAGCAGTAAAGGGAACAATCTTTGATTTGCGATCAAATGAAAGTCCTTGAAAATGAGATCCAATGACGTTAGTTAAAGTGTACCTTGCAGTGTTTGTTGTAAGGTTGCGAGCAGACGAGCCGCACGCGGTCCCAGCGCTGGGCGGCGGCGGGCGCGAGCTGTGCGCCGCTGAACGAACGCACGCGCTGCGTCGCACCGAGCCCGCCGCGCCGGGAATCCGCCGCCGACACGAACACGCTGCTAGGAACTAGCACCTGCAACACCACACACAACTCATATCGCTCACAGTTACCAAAATTTTTGAAGTGATAACTTCTTATGGGAGGGTAAACCGCTTCGTAACATAACGCGTTACGGTGCCACTCTGTCTGGCTTCTTTATTAATTTGTATATCTGTCGTTCCATAATCTTTGTGCTATATTTTTTTGAAGTAAAATCTTTTAGGATTGTGATTTGATTTGAGTGGGATCGAGTGGGTAAAATATATTTTATACATACATACATATACATATACACTCACGCCTGTAATCCCCGAAGGGGTAGGCAGAGGTGTAACCAGTACACCCACTTTTCGCCGAATTTAGGTCCCATAATGTGATAGGGGGCGAGCCTATCGCCACACCGGGCACCATTCCAGACTCCGGGTTAATACTGAGTATTTCTAGGTAGAAAAACCCAATATCACTTTACCCGACCCGGGGATCGAACCCGAGACCGCAGCACAGCAATCGTAACGCATACGCAATTACAACTACGCCACCGAGGCAGTCTATATTATATTATAGTATATAGTCTATATTTTATAATCAATAAAATATTTTATTAATAAATAACCTTTCCTCATATTATCATATTAATATACATAAAGTTTAAGTAATAACCTAAGCTTTTCTCAAGTTAAACAATTTCAATATTAAATAGTTCAACTTAGATTAGTTTAAGTTATCACTTCTGTCGTCCTGAGCGTCCCGTGACGTCCACTTTTTTGTTTTCTTTGTAAGAAGAAAAAATGAACAATATTTTGTTTTTTTATTGTTTTAAAGACATATTTTTTAATGCACCTCGCAAAACTGAATTTACAATCATTTTTAAAAGTTTCATAGGCTTCACCACAATCATAACTAAAATTAAAATAAATAAGGTTTAGCACCTAATTTATTTTTTACTATGCTACACTATTGTGGCCGCACTGCCCTAGAGTCTGTAACATTTAGTGTTATATAGGCCTTTGATGCTAAGAACAGTATTCTGTATACATTATTTTTGTTCAATAGTAAATAGTACCAACAGTACAATACAGTTTACAATACATTTAACAGTATAGTTTTTTTTATTCTATATATTTTTAGGGTCTTTTGGTCTTTGTAAAAACCAACAGTATACTTGGGAACCCTAACTACACACCACTCACTAGGCACTACCAAATTAATTGTCTGTAGACAAGTGTTCTTTTAATGACTGTACTTTTAATTCAGGATAAAAGAACAGAAAATCTCCCTACAGCTTTATCAACAACTTATGCTTATCATATCAGAACTTTATAAAAACTATTTACTTTTGCAATCACGTTTCAGCCTACCATCATTTTCATCTCATGTTAGATAATGTTGCTCCAGCTGGAAATTAAGCCCAGTCCCTTTTAATAAGTTGGTACTACATAATTTAAATTCAATATAATGTATACTACAATATGAAGAAATGAGTACAATGTTACGAACCTGAAATTGTTCATCAGGCTTCTCCGATCTCCCAACCAGCACCTCAACCAGTGCAGCATGATATGCTCCAATGTGGACAGCTGAAATCTGGCATTAAAAGCATATATTTTAGTAAAACATTATTTTATAATAGATATCTAAATAATATCAAAATATATACTAATCAATATTAATTTTTAACTTTAGTAATATAATTAAATTATAATATTTATTAGGCCTAGTATTCATAATGCCTAATGTGTTCTAGTTTCAATAGTTTAGTAAAACATTCACATACAACAGAACTCTTGCAATTTACAAAACGCTTGCAACTATTCTATTAGTATGTTGATACTTTTTTTTTTATAGTATAGTCCGACAAACGAGCCAGTGGGTCACCTGATGTTAAGTGATCTCCACCGCCCATGAACATCCACAATACCGAAAGTATCATGTATGCGTTGTCGGCCTTAAAGGACAGGAATAGGGATTAGGGAAGGGAAGGGGGAATCTGGGCCTCCGGTTATCTCACTTACCATACGAAACGCGACTGTAAACTGTCACTTTACATTGGTTTTCTGTGAGACAGTGGTACTACCCCGGTCGAGCCGGCCCATTCATGCTGTAGACAAATATGTCTACAGCGTGGCTCTACCACTTCCTAACAACTATAATATACTATACTACTATAATTACGGAAAATTATCAGGCTCAATACATTATCTATCTGGTCGAAGAATCTATTACCATGTTACAGTAGGTAGGTAGCATTTCAATTGGGCAGTATAGAACTTAGGCAAACAACCTGCTCTTCTTGTTTTTATATATTATATGGAACATCAAGTTATTTAAATATAAAATATATAAATATAATAACCATACAATACCTTGACAGCTTTAGCTAGCTGAAGCACCACAGAGGCTGGAGATTCTCCAGTCTTGCACAACCATTTCTTCTTGCTCACCTCACGAGCCAATAGGTTATTTGCTGGGTTTTCCTACAAATTGAACACAACAGCAGTTTTTTAACAATGTTAGCTTAAGTTTCGGAGTTTTTAGCGTTTTATAAGTTTGTAACTACAAAATCTCCGTGAAAGAAGTACTGACTGTACTTTCTTATAAATATTAGGCAGCTTGTATCTTAAAAGGCGTATATACTAATTGTAAACCAGTATCTCAGTATCAGTAACCTGTATATAGTATTTCATCAGTATCGTACTTATTAATTTGTAATTACTATTATAATTTTTGATGCATGTATGCACATCACAGTAATATCACTTATAACAACAAACATGCCGCAGTTGTTTGTTTACATTGCCATCTTACTTACAGGGTCCTCACTGCTGAAACTGACCACATAGTCTATTTTCACACGCGGCATTGTATCGGATACTGCGCGCTATACCGCGTTAACATCTCATAATGGTTGTCGTTTATAAATATTGACCCTTGATAACATTATAGTTTTTGATAAAGGATAGTACAGTTCAAGGACCAAGTATCAAGACTGGAAACAACATGCGCGCTAAGAGTTGACATTAGGTATGTGAAAAAATAATCGATTTTATAATAATCGATTACTTTTTCATAAAAATCGATTTTTATGATTCGATTTTTTAAATAAAAAAAAACGATTATTTAAAAATCGATTTTTTTTAAAACGATTTTAAAATTCGATTTTTTTGTATATTACACATGTTTTTATTAAAAATACAGGAGCCTTTTGGGGTAACACGATGTAGTAAATAACACATTTTAATTAACCAGTGGAAGCGTCTAAAGAGAAAAGATGTTCCTATGCTTTCCCTAATTTATTAACCCATGAAGTGTGACAATAGTGTTAATCGTCAATCTGAACAAAATAAAATGAATACGTAGGACCATGGGCGTATATAAGGGGGGGGTCCAGGGGGTCCGGACACCCCCCTTAGCCTACGACATAATAAAAAACTGAGAATTATTGATAGCGGATAATATAGACGGTTAGCAGGCTATTTGATTTAAGTGTCAATTTTTGCAGCATTCAGATATGTGCATATTTGGAATTAACAGATTTTTCTACGACTTTTGAGCCTAGTTTAATTTTTTTCGTGTACTTTTTAGCGCTTAAATCAACTGGTAAAACAAGACTGCTTTTTTTCAGGGCACATCTATTTAAAAAAATACGACCGAGTCTTAAGTAGTGACTACTTAGTAGTGATGAGTGTGATGGTGTATGATGTACCTTAAGTACCTGGAGGGCAATTCTCCGTTCATTCAAAATAATTTCGTACTCGAATCTACAGTTCGAATAATTTCTCTATTACATAATTTCGAACTATGAAGTTATATTGTTCGAATGTTGCATCCATATCCATTTGAATTCGAGTCTTTACTATGAGATTCTACTAAAAAATTTGAA
Source organism: Laothoe populi (assembly GCA_905220505.1). NCBI lineage: Eukaryota > Metazoa > Arthropoda > Insecta > Lepidoptera > Sphingidae > Laothoe > Laothoe populi. The sequence goes on along the minus strand of HG992161.1, from coordinate 19,512,198 downwards.
TTTCGAACTAAAAATCTATAAGTATTTTAATATCCATAGTGTCACGGACCTCATCAAATGTGCATCCACTATCCAGTTCTTGGACATGTTTTTGGACTCTTCCAAGTATTTTATCTTTCTAAGACTTTTAGTTAAATCATAATAAAAACACGAGATTGAGTCTTTTTATGGGTAAACACATCAGCATATGGCATCATATACGCAGTAAGTTAGGACCAAAATAAAACAATATCTTTGGGTGTCTAGAGGCCTTCATACGTACAACATTACCGCACCACCTCCAAGAGCATAGACTCTTTGCCGCTTAGCTATAAACGTCGTAAAATATTAATGTTAAGGAAACAATATTTGCCACTTTATCTGGAGAATTCACCTGCTGCAGTTAATATGAAATTTGTCAAGACACCATATGGTTTAGACACCATTAGGTTTCAGTGGTTTAAGGCAAACTCGCTCAAGAATGGCGTAAGCCTGGATGTCATTTTCTACCTACTACAATATCATCAAGCGTTACTTAGCATCTTGCGACGTACCCTGCGACTGCTGGGAAGAACTTTCGTGTCACTAGACCGAATGACGTGGCTCAGTACGAAAATCATGTGCACATTTTGAGGAAACATGTATGTATTCAATGCCTTGACGCCCAGCGTGAGCTGCAATAAATAAGACCTAAAACTGTGTACACATAGGGTTGGCCCTAAGTGTACACGACGCGCGTCGCCATGCATTGTAGTTGAAAAATAGGACGTGACGCAACGTTTCGACTCTGCGCCAGTTTGAGTTGACTCTTACAGCTACTCTTCTAGACAACTGTTCTGTACGTCCTGTGACAGGGCTTTTAAAACAAAATTAGGGCTAGCTAGTCACATATGCTCACATTGGCGAAAAAAACTTGTTCCAAAAATGCAAGGTTCGCCGTCGAAGGATACTTCTTGGAGGACATCATCATCATCATTAAGTTAGGACACAATATTGAATGGTTCGAATTCGAGATGTACGTCTCGACCGGTCTGTACCAGTCGAAGCAGTTCGAGCGATAACCTTCGAGAAATGTTCGAATGGTAATTTTTAGAATAGCTCAAATAGAATATTTTGATTTCGAATTCTATTTTTAAAATAATTTATTTATGAACAATACATTTGACATTATATTCGTACCATCAAGACCTTCGAGAAACACCGGACTCGACTTTACATTCACTCGAAAAAAGTTCGAATTTGAATTATTTTTCGTATACGAAGTTGATTCGAGTGCGTGAGAATTTTCTCCCTGAGTTCACATCTCATCTTGATAATAAGCAACATGAAAATAGTTATTTACCAAACATAAATTGATTTCACTTGACACTTGATGTTTTGACAGTTGTTATGTAAACAATAAAACAAAAATGAATGAAAATCTACTGCAGATTTTCATCCATCCAAAGTCCAAATCCAAATAGCAAGTAGCAAATTTTTACTAACTAGCGTTTTCCCATTCTATGTTTAAGTAATTTCTAAATAACTATGATTTGAGCGGTTAGATTTTTGGCTTTTACTCGCGGACCCCCCACATGTAAAAGCTATAGCTACGTCACTGCGTAGGACTAACAGACTACGCTGAAAAATTTCATTACTCATTCTTACAACGATTAACCTGTCAAGTCTACGATCTTATTATCTTGAATACCGTCTGCAATACCGTGAAAAATACACAAGGAAAAAGATTTGGCGCCAACCAAAAAATAAAAATATAACAAAACATATTGCAGTATACTCAGCCTGTTGCCGTCCACTGTTGGACATAGGCCTCCCCAAGTGATCGCCAACCACTACCCGCCACCTTCTTCAAGTCGTCGGTCCATCGTGCGGCAGGGCGCTGGGCGTCCCACACTACGTTTGCCTAAACGCGGTCTCCACTCCAAAACATGTCTGCTCCATCGGCCGTCTGTCCGTTTGCAGACGTCCAGCCCACTTCCACTTTAGCATGCTAATTTTGCGAGCAATATCTATGACTTTGGTTCTCTGGCGGATGACTTCATTGCGAACTCTATCCACTATAGAAACCCCAAGCATTGCCCAGTCCATTGGTGAGTGTCCACGTTTCAGCCCCGTAGGTCATTATGGGTAGGACGCACTGGTTAAAAACTCTTGTTTTTAAGCATTGAGGGATCGACGACTCAAACAGGTTACGTAGTTTACCAACTGCCTCGGTGGCGCAGTTGTAATTGCGCATGCGTTGCTGAGGTTTTGGGTTCGATCCCCGGGTCGGGTAAAGTGATATTGGGTTTTTCTATCTAAAATTTTCTCAGTATTAGCCCGGAGTCTGGAATCTGTGCCCGGTATGGCGATAGGCTCGCCCCCTATCAAATTATGGGACCGAAATTCGGCGAATAGTGGGTGTACTTGTTACACCTCTGTCTACCCCTTCGGGGATTACAGGCGCGGGTGTATGTAAATGTAAAATGTAAATGTAGTTTACCGAATGCCGTCCAGCCCAAATTAATTCTTCTATCTGCCTCTTTCTTGAAATTGTGCTTGCCCAGTTGGATTATTTGGCCCAAGTATACGTACTCTTGCACAACCTCGAGAATGGCATCAACCACGACGATGTCGGGAAACTCATCTGTATGGTGGTGAGTTAGTCTGGCACGCGGATCATCCGCGTTCTGGGCCTCAGGTGGACTTGATTTTTAAGTATACAAGTCCCCAATATATATAATACCTTTCGACCTCTGCGAGTATCTCTGGTATAGAGGTGACAGTGGTGGTTTCTGATGTTCTGAGCTTTGTCAGGTGACAATTAGTGGTGAGTGTAAGCTTCGACTTACGTCTATTTTTATGAGGTTGAAAGTATTTATAGCCCACCTTACACAGAGCCCGCAGCAGGCTGTCAGTGGTCGTCGCCGGATCCGTCTTCCCGGCGACGAGGACCAGGAGCGGTTGCTTCACGGCCTCCACAGGGAGGCGAAGAGAGCGCTGCGCGTGGCAATAGCTAGGGCAAAGTCTGCAGCTCAGAAGGAGTTCCGGGGAACTCTCGATAACGACCCTTGGGGGCGTCCATATCGCGTGGCGATGAGGAGATATCGCCCGTGGGCGCCCCCACTGACGCAGAGTCTCCGGGGCGACCTAGTCGAGGAGGTCGTCGCAGCTTTGTTCCCTGCCACTGAAGATGTCACTCCCCCACCGATGGCGTCACATCCATCGACGCCATCGTCGTTGAGTTCGGCAGGGGTTATTTCGGAGGTTTCGCCCGAGGAATTTCGGGCGGTGGTGCTTCGGCTGCGGGGCAAGAAAACAGCCCCGGGTCTCGACGGTATACCTGGACGTGCGTGGGTATTAGCCGCCGAGCATCTGGGGACTAGGCTCCGTGGCCTGTTCTCCGCATGCCTGGAGCAGGGCCGTTTTCCGTCTCAGTGGAAAACTGGGAAATTGGTCCTGCTCAAGAAGGAGGGGCGGCCTGCAGAGTCGCCATCGGCCTACCGGCCCATCGTGTTGCTCGACGAGGTCTGCAAGCTCTTCGAGCGTATCATTCACGCTCGCCTCGTCGAGCATCTTGAAGGGGTCGGGCCGGACTTGGCACAGTGCCAGTATGGGTTCCGGCAAGGCCGATCTACAGTACACGCGATTTTGCGGGTCAAGGCACAAGCGGAAGATGCAGTGGCTCGGGGTGAAGTGGTGGTGGCGGTGTCGCTAGACATCGCCAACGCGTTCAACACATTGCCCTGGGCCTGCATAATGGAAGCACTGCGGTACCATGTGGTGCCACTGTATCTCCGGCGTCTGGTGCGCTCGTATCTGTCAGATAGGTACATAGTGTATCCGGGCGCCGACAGGTGGCACCGAAGAGCGATGGCATGCGGTGTTCCACAGGGCTCAGTCCTGGGCCCTCTCCTGTGGAACATCGGTTACGATTGGGTGCTCCGTGGTACGAACCCCCGAGGCGTCGCTGTCGTCTGTTATGCAGACGACACGCTAGTAACAGCGACAGCCAGGTCTTTCCAGGAGGCCACCCTGCTCGCCTCGTTCGCAACTGAACAGGTGGTGGGCAGGATTCGGCGACTGGGCCTTAAGGTGGCCCTGAACAAAACCGAGGCCCTTTGTTTTCACAGGCCTCGGATTCGGCCACCTTTAGGACCCCACATCGATTTGGAGGGGTTGCGGATTCCCATCGGCTGTAAAATGAAGTACTTGGGATTGATTCTGGACAGCCGGTGGGATTTCCGAGCCCATTTCGAGGAGTTGTCGCCGAAATTGGTGCGGGCGGCGGGCGCGCTCGGACGCCTGCTGCCGAACCTGGAGGGACCTGGTAACCCTTGCCGAAGTTTATACGCCGGAGTCGTGCGGTCAATGGCCCTGTACGGATGTCCCGTATGGGCCGAGTCCCTAAAACCCCGCTGCGTCGCCTTGCTGCGCAAACCGCAGCGTTTGGTGGCGCAGCGAATAGTAAGGGGCTACCGCACGGTCTCCCACGAGGCGGCCTGCGTATTGGCCGGCACACTCCCTTGGGAGTTGGACGCAAAACTCCTCTCGTCAGCGTTCTTCTGGCGGGAGGAGGCGTCCAGTCGCCATCAAGAGAGATTGGCCCCGAGGGAGATTGCGGCCCGGTTTCGCAGAACCGCCGTGGAGGAGTGGCATACCAGGCTGGAGAGCCCAACTGCGGGCTTGAGGACTGTCGCAGCAGTGCGTAATGTCCTAAAGAGATGGCTAGACAGGCGCCACGGGGCGCCTACGTTCCGACTGACACAGGTATTAACAGACCATGGGTGTTTCGGTTCGTTCCTGTGTCGGATCGGGAAGGAGGTGTCCGCCGTGTGCCACCACTGTGGCAACTGCCGCGAGGACACGGCCCAGCATACGTTGGAGGAGTGCCCAGCCTGGGACGAAGAGCGCAGCGCTCTCAGAGCAGTCGTTGGAGGAGACCTTTCGCTGCCGGCCGTGGTGTCGTCCATGGTCGCCAGCCGGAGGTCCTGGCGTGCGGTGGCCCACTTCTGCGAGAACGTCATCTCGCAGAAGGAGAGTGCTGAGAGGGATCGGGAACGATATGATCCCTCCCGCCGCCAGAGAAGACGTAGGAGGCGCCGGGTGGACGACTGACCGGCGTCTCCCGCCCTGTGGAATGGGGGCGTTTGAATTCCACCACGGTAACCCCTGCCTGTCGTACGAGGCGACTAATAGGGGCCATCGGGGGTCGCGGGCGCGCAGCGGAGGGCTGTCAGCCCGTATCGATGCACTCCCAATTCGGAGCATCGTGCGACCCCGAGATGGACGGCAGCGCGTGTGGTAAGGCCTCGTTCGCTGTCGTTGTTCGGTGCGCGGGGGCTCCTTAGCCCTCCATGGAGATGGGCTGCTACGCAGCACCGCGCAGGGGCGATTCCGGCTGCAATTCTAGCACTCCTTAGAATACCCCGGGATCGCTCCGCAAGCGCCGAAGAAGGCCACCGCGGGGTTTTAGCTGGTAGTGTCGGGTGGGGTGTACATAGGGGTTAGGGACTCGGCCCAGCGGCAGCACGGATAGCCATCATCCGTGCGAGGGGGATGCTGGGTCGTAAGACCGGCTAGTCCAGCATACCCGTTTTATTCTTAATCCGCTTCCCTCCGGAGCGGGCGGCAGTAATAAAACGCTTTCCCCGCGACAAAAAAAAAAAAAAAAAAAAAAAGCCTGTCAGTGGTGTCATCAGTATCCGCCGTAGTTTCCAATACAGCAAATCGGTTCTGTAGCTCTAGTTGGAAAGCTTCACAGTCGACCTCAACTTGGGACAAAGTTGGTCAGAGAGTCGACTTCATTAAGCGCGCTCGGTCAATTTTATTTCGCCGTGTCCTTATACTCCCACTTTGGCATTGAAGTCACCCATTACAAGTCCCGGGCTACGGTAGGGTACCACAAAAAGCTATTTTTGGAGACGTACAACGGACGCTCTCTGCGGTTGGACGAGCACATCGCTGAGTTGGAAGAAGAGCTAAGTCTCATTAACTGGCATATCCTAGGGCTATCCGAGATCCGGAGACGGGGGAGGAGAAGATGGCCCTAGATTCTGGTCACTTACTTTTTTTTTTTAATTTTTTTATTTCATAGTCCTACAAACGAGCCAGTGGGTCACCTGATGTTAAGTGATCTCCACCGCCCATAAACATCCACAATACCGAAAGTATCATGTATGCGCTGTCGGCCTTAAAGGACAGGAATAGGGATTACGGAAGGGAAGGGGGAATCTGGCCTCCGGATATCTCACTTACCATACGAAACGCGACAGTAAACTGTCACTTTACGTTGGTTTTCTGTGAGACAGTGGTACTACCCCGGTCGAGCCGGCCCATTCATGCTGTAGACAAATATGTCTACAGCGTGGGTCTACCACTTACACTTACTCTACTTCCGAGAAGGTCACCAACCATCCCAAGGTGGCGTCGGGTTTATTATCCACAAGTCACTAAAAAGTCACAACGTTCTGGAAGTTGGCAGCGTATCAGCGCGAGTGGCGTACCTCGTCTTAAAACGCCCCAACGTCAGCTTATCCTGATGACGAATTAGAGGCCATGTACGAAGACATAGGGAAAGCTATGTCTCCTACCAAGGCTTCCTACAGCGTTGTAATGGGTGACTTCAATGCCAAATTGAAGACTCCTAAAATAAATTGTTAATATTCATTTTTTAGTCATATTACTACAGAGAAAAACATATAAATACAAAACAAAAACTAAACCTAAACAAAAAATAAATAAATACAAAACAAAGACTAAAAATTAAATTAAAATGTTCTCAACAGTTTGAATTATAAAGCTATATACATTTTAGAATTGAAATTAAACATAAAGTACTTGAAAAGGCAGGGCTACCAGCCCCCGACAGGTGGCACCGAAGAGCGATGGCCTGCGATGTTCCACAGGGCTCAGTCCTGGGCCCTCTCCTGTGGAACATCGGCTACGATTGGGTGCTCTGTGGTACTAACCTACGAGACGTCGCTGTCGTCTGTTATGCAGACGACACGCTAGTAACAGCGACAGCCAGGTCTTTCCAGGAGGCCACCCTGCTCGCCTCGTTCGCAACCGAACAGGTGGTGGGCAGGATTCGGCGACTGGGCCTTAAGGTGGCCCTGAACAAAACCGAGGCCCTTTACTTTCACGGTCCTCAGATTCGGCCACCTTTAATGCCCCACATCAATGTGGAGGGGGTGCGGATTCCCATCGGCTGTTCAATGAAGTACTTGGGATTGATTCTCGACAGCCGGTGGGATTTCCGTGCCCATTTCAAGGAGTTGTCGCCGAAATTGGTGCGGGCGGCGGGCGCGCTCGGACGCCTGCTGCCGAACCTGGAGGGACCTAATAGCCCTTGCCGAAGTCTATACGCTGGAGTCGTGCGGTCAATGGCCCTGTACGGATGTCCCGTATGGGCCGAGTCCCTGAAAGCCCGCTGCGTCGCCTTGCTGCGCAAATCGCAGCGTTTGGTGGCGCAGCGAATATTAAGGGGCTACCGCACGGTCTCCCACGAGGCGGCCTGCGTATTGGCCGGCACACTCCCTTGGGAGTTGGACGCAAAACTCCTTGCGTCAGCGTTCTTCTGGCGGGAAGAGGCGTCCAGCGGCCGTCAGGAGAGACTGGCCCCAAGGGAGATTGCGGCCCGGTTTCGCAGAACCGCCGTGGAGGAGTGGCATACCAGGCTGAAAAGCCCAAGTGCGGGCTTGAGGACCGTCGCGGCAGTGCGTCCTGTCTTAAGAAGATGGCTAGACAGGCGCCACGGGGCACCTACGTTCCGGCTGACGCAGGTACTGACGGACCACGGGTGTTTCGGTTCGTTCCTGTGTCGGATCAGAAAGGAGGTGTCTGCCGTGTGCCACCATTGTGGCAATTGCCGTGAGGATACGGCCCAACACACGTTGGAGGAGTGCCCAGCCTGGGACGAAGAGCGCAGCGCTCTCAGAGCAGTCGTCGGAGGAGACCTCTCGCTGCCGGCCGTGGTGTCGTCCATGGTCTCCAGCTGGAGGTCCTGGCGTGCGGTGGCCCACTTCTGCGAAAGCGTCATCTCGCAGAAGGAGAGTGCCGAGAGGGATCGGGAACGAAATGATCCCTCCCGCCGCCAGAGAAGACGTAGGAGGCGCCGGGTGGACGACTGACCGGCGTCTCCCGCCCTGTGGAATGGGGGCGTTTTGAGAATTTCACCACGGTAGCCCCTGCCTGTCGTACAAGGCGACTAATTGGGGCCATCGGGGGTCGCGGGCGCGCAGCGGGGGGCTGTCAGCCCATATCGACAATCGTCAACATTAATTGCTATGCAGATGACAGCACGGTTCATGGGCGTTATTGCAGCAAGCCTCCTGGTAGCTGGGCGGATACTGAGAGGAGACGCGAGGATCTTGTCATGGAGCTCAACCAGGCCTTGGGTCTCATATCATCATGGGGTACCAGGAATCGGGTTGAGTTTAATGCCAAGAAAACCCAGGTGTGCGCGTTTTCGTGCAAGAAATCTCCGTTTTCTCCCATCCCCGTTCTTCAGGGTGTTCCACTCGCAATGCGGAATGACCTTAGTGTCCTAGTTAGGGATATCCACTGCGATCTTCATCCAAGGAGTCACATCGAGGGCTTAATATCCGCTACTTCACGCAGGATCAGAATCCTGAACAGGGTGCGGCGGTTTTTCACGCCCGGTTAGCTCTACCGCTTATATAAAGCGCAGGTGCGGCAGGGAATGGAATACTGCTCGCACCTCTGGGACGGTTCCGCAAGGTACCTTCTCGATGCCTTGGATGGGTTGCAGCGGCGGGCCATCCGCATTGTGAATGATGCAGACGTGAGTGACAGCCTGGAGCCGCTACAGCTGCGTAGGGATATTTCCTCGCTTAGCGTGTTCTACCGTCTGTATCATGGCGAATGCTCTGAAGAATTGTTTGATCTTATCCCATCCGCTCCCTTCCATACCAGAACCACGCGTACTGGATTGCGGAGCCACAGCTTCGTGGTATCTACTACCCCGGCCCGAACGAAGAGGTTCGCAAACTCGTATTTTTGCCGCACCATCAAGCTGTGGAACAGTTTGCCAGCTACCGTGTTCCCTCCTTTCTATGATCCTGGGTCCTTTAGGCGTAGTGTGAAGAAGCTACACAGCAGGCATGATTGTCTCTCGCTACTTGATACTATAACTGGACGGCACTGTACTTTACCATCAGGTGCAGTGTAGTCACTTTGCCGTGCCAGGACAGTAAAAAAAAACTAATTTGATACCTACTCTACTTTGATTCATTTATATATTTTTAATTGGTTGGGAAAACTGGCGACTGAGTCGCAAACCATCTAGTCGAAACGCCAATCTATATTGTTGAATGAATTACGCTCGGTATGACTGTAGCAGCAGTAAACGAATTAAAGTATGCCGAGTTAAAAAAATTATATCATTGGCGACTAGACTTAAACATACAATTTTCTCGTCTTATTTATATACCGGTTGTTGCAAAAAGGGGTTATACGGGGTGGGCGTATACGGGGCATATGGTGGGATATATTTACTAATTAGGCGTTGAAAAAGATAGGAAGAGATAAGATAGGCGTTGATAAATAAATATTTATATGTCGTTGTTTCCTATTTTATGCGTATTTTAAAAAGTGCGCCACAACAAAGCAGATATGTTTCTTTCCTTGTTTATTTTTAGATCGAACTCTAACAATTTTTGGCTCTTTTCTAAAAATTTACCTTGTAGGTATGTGCTTTTGTAGCGAACCCAAATTTAACGTATTTTGACGGGCACTTTTTTTTCTGGCACATTAAAGTGGCCACACTGCACCTGATGGTAAGCGCAGTGCTGTCCAATTACAGTATCGAGAAGCAAGAGACAATCTATCCCCCGCTACTCAACACAATCATGTCGGCCTGCTTCTTCACACTACGATATGGGCAAGAAGGTGAAGAAGCGATCGAGGGTCTAGTGGCAAGTACTCAGAAGGCCGCAAAACGGCCAAACATCGTACCCCAACTCTAGACCCCCGACAAAAACCGGATGTACACTGGCTGATCCCGGAAC